>CALYCA010000234.1:0-22500 GCA_944452715.1 Ophion slaviceki | reverse complement strand
ATCATTGAAGCTCATGAAACTATTTTACGTTGGATATTTACTGGAGGGCTTTCTGATTCCTAAGGCAATGCTGAAGGGGTGTCCCGTGGGACTGTCCATGGCGTTGAAGTTTGCATCGTTGGAACGCAACGGGAATAATTGTTTTCTTTTAATTTTGCAAATTTCCTTTTGTAGATTCAAGCTGCGAAAATCACGCAAACATCTTTTGGGATTCTTATTTAGCGATCTACGCCAAATATGCGGAGTACGATTTTGGATAATAGTGAAAATAAGAAATTATAAAGAAATTTCGTTGCATTGCAAAGATGCAAAATTCAACCCCGTGTGCTGTTTTTTACACGGGTCGGCAGAAACTTGACATTTCAAAAATGGGATTTTTTTATCGTATAGTTTTATAGCCTAGGGTCCAAATGATTTTAATATAATTCTTCAAATAATATTTAAAAATGAAACCATATTAATATTTAAATAACATTTGAATGAATATTAATATTCATTGTTTATAAATATTCGTCAATTAAAAAAAAGCTAAAACATGGCAGCACTATGTATCAATTGTGTATAAAATCCCAACTTCATCACTCCAACGCTCTCATCATGAAAAAACATTGAAAATCAACTTGTTTTTCCGGCCCCAAGCATACACAGACCCGTCAAAGGAAAAATCCCATTTCTTCGCTCTCCACCCGACAGATTCCGACGAAAGTGTAGGAAAATTCTGGAAGCTTTCCAAAAATGACAGATACCTCAGCATCTCCCAACCCTTCCAGCTCAATGCCTCCATGGAAAAACGAATCTACAGACACTACAAGCTCTCGATTCAAGTACACCAAGACACGCTCTCGCCTCCTTAGCCCACTCTATCCTGGACGTCCTTTCTCTTTTACCCTCTGCGCGCAGACCCACCCCCATGCCTGTCAGGCCGGCGTTTCACCCTACTTTCGCGATACCCGAGTTCGGCCATCCGGACATATTTAGTTGGTTGCAGAGAGGCCATGCCGCGCACGCCACCCATCTGGATCCAGGATCACTTATGCTTGTTCACCCTCAAACCCAAACCCAACCCCCCACCGACGTGTACCTTTCCAAACGGCAGGGCCAAGGTCCTACGTCCGCACGGCATTCGTTTCGTTCCCCTTTAACTCCTACATAGCCGCGGGCTTGTGTACATTCACGGATGGGCGGAAAAGAAAGCTCTCGCTTGCGGAGTCTCCTAAAAGGTGGGCGCGTAGAGCGCGAAGGGAAAGCGCAGACAAAATTCGAATGTTTGGCCAGGGACTTTGTCGTGCGATATCTCCATTTCTCATTCCACTATATATATATATATATATATATATATATACACACAATATATATATATATTGTCGTCTTTCTTTGGCTCTCTTGTTTCCCAAAGCTCGTTTCTCTTTCACTATCTTTGTATAGAGAAACGCCCAGGGCGCATCTCGCGAGTAAATATAGGCCCTGTGGATTATCGCGTATCGCGGCGGAGAACAAGAGAGGGAGAGAGAAAGTGCAGAGACTTGCGAGATGGAGGATCGAAAAGCTCCTCCACGAGAGAAACGACAGCGACGAGGTCGTCCTCGACGTTTCGCGACTTGGCAAGTCAAACACGCGAATAAATTGTGGCCACCATCCGACGCCCTAGTAACTCCCTTGTCGTACACACACACACACATGCACACCTGGTACACGCGGATGAAAGCAAATATACGTATCGGCGGTACGCTCGAGCTAGACGAAACCTCGTTTCGCGCTTTGTATGCTTTTCCCTCTGTTTCCGGGCGCCTTCGATGAGAAATGCCGCGCTGTAGAAACTGACGCGCGGGGGTGGGCTGGGGTGGGTTGGGGATGGGCTAGGGTGGGTTGGGGGGTGGGCTGGGGCGGGGGTGGGGTATGGGTGGGGGAATCGCGAAATATCACGGGAGACGCACGACTCCCGTGGGATTCCAGTTTCTCTTGGCCGCGCCATGCCGTTTCAACTTTAAACACGAGTTATTGGATAAACGAACGAGCAGTTTCCGTAAATCGTTCGCCTCTCACTCGGATGGTTGAGAGGTTGCTTGTTCGCCACGTGTACGCACACGCATGCACAGAGGTCGATCCAAACGTTGAATTTACCTGGCTTAGTTTCGCGCGTATCATCGCTATTTTTGCCGGGGGAATTTCGGCGGAGGTTGAAGCGAAAATGGAGAGACGCGTGGGTAATTGAATAAAAATATTTTTCGCCGTGCACTTCGTGAGCTTTTGCTGGTTGCGTTTCGGGGGATGGGGATGCTCGAAATTTGGAAGGAACGATTTTTCGCGGGAGCTTTGTAGCGTAGGGTCTTGAGGGCGGAAGGTGATGGGCTAAAAAGGTCGTTTTTTTGTCTACTTGATTATTTATTTGGGGTTTGGGAAATAGGTAGGTTGTTAAACATACATCGAACTTATTTCGTGTACATTTTTGATAAAAAAATTAACAATGTTCTTGAGGTATGATAGAGCTTTTGTATAGAAATTGTGGTCCAACTGCCGGATCGATAATTTGACATTGGTTGGTCTAAAAAATGAAAATAAGAAAGTTTTATAATTTATATGGAAGTTTCCACGATGGACGGAGCCGTTTTTTTGGAAAGAAAAAATAATCACAAGATGGTGGGTGTTTAAAAAAGAAGTGTAATTTTGGCGAAATTTTTACTTTTATTCCAGAGGTCGAAAATACTGAATTAAAAAAACGGCTATGAAAGATAGCTGTTGCAATTACGGAAATTTTAATTTTTTTAAGTCGAGAGTCGTATAATTATATTATAGCGAGAATTATGATTCCGGCCAGGTAGAGAAGAACGCGATTAAAAGTTTTAGTATGTGTAAATCGCTGCGTTATCTGCTCATTAGAGCAGATAACCAAGTCTGTAACTTGGTCAATTTTCAATATTTCAACTAGAATTTTTTTTCACATATTTTTGAATATGTGTATTTTGAGAAGGGAAGAAAAAAAATCTTTTTTTTTACCTGTCAGTGGTGTCCCGACGTAACACTAATATTTGGCCACGATTTTGACACGCTGGGTCAATTTGACCCGGATAGTACTTCATCCATCTGCCATTAACAACTCGTCGGTGAGTTTTTATCGAAAAAAAATCAGGGATACAATTCAAACATTTATGAACATGTTAACATAATTAAAATTCGAAAAATATCAATTTGAATCGTTAAAAAAAAATATTGAAAACTTTCAAATTGGGAAAGTAAGCTTTTTTATTAAAAATAGGGTTAAGCAACAACAATAATACGACCGATAGCCGTGACCGTTTTTATCCCTACCGGAAGTCTTGCAAAGCAGAGTCTTCAAGTCTAGCCCACCGACCTAAATCTACCCTCCGATCCTGTTCCGCCGATCTCCGAGCATACCTCAGACTACCCATGACCCGGGATGGAAAAAAAAGGTTTCATCCAGGAAAGGGGAAACTTGACGACTCCAAGCGGGCGTTTTTCGCCGCTCAACGTTCACAGCAGTGATTTGCGTCGAGTTAAAAGCGGAATGTGCGGTCCGCAGAAAGAGCAGCTCACAGAGAGCTAGTAATATCTCCCGGAGCGGGACAAACCCCGGAGCCTTCCTCCCCCACCCTCACGAGGATAGAAGCGTAATGGGTGCATAGTGGTTGGCTGACTGGTGGATTATTAAGTAGTTGAGTGCACGTTAGCCCGGAGCGAAGTGCCGTCGGGTTATATCAGAACTCCCAGCACCATCAGAGCACACGCGCGGTTCGTTCCATATATATATATATATATATATGCATATATGGGGTGAGCAAAAAAATGACGTCTAAAAGGAAAATCTAGATGCCTCGTATCACTTAGCTATCACCCCCAATGGTGTCGAAATTTGCATCATTGGAATGCAACGAAACTTCCTTTCTGTATTCTCATTGGCTGATTTTTATTATTGTTTAAAACCTCTTTTGCAAATTAATATTGTCGATCTCTAAATAAGTATCTTAAAAAATAGTTACGCGATCTTTGTGGACAAAGTGTGCCATGGAAAACTTGAGTGGCTCAGAAAACTCAATTTCCATTGCATTGCAACGATGCAAACTTCAGTCTCATCTCCCCCATGTACATTCTACAATCTTTTTCAGTTTTCCAGAAAAAAGCATTTTTTATTTTTCTCTTTTGTGTGTGCGTCCTCGCGATTTGTTTGCTTGTGTTATTGTTATGAAGTGCACTGGTAAGCAATAGAGAAATTACCTATTGAACGCTAACGTAAATGCCATAGATATTGATCAAAAGTTGACAACATAGATCTGAGAGGATCAGTCACTAAAGTTCAGATGATAAAACAAAAATGCTTATACTAGTCTCAATTACTTCTAATTGCTTTTCAAAACTTCTGATAGCAAAGTACATACACGAAAAAGGCAAAAAAACCTATGCTAGATTAAAACTCGAAAAAAAAGTTCTAATGTGTTTTTCTTGAAAACTAAAAGAGATCTCAGAACATATATAGGGGTGATTCATGCTGTTGAAGTTTGCATCGTTGGAACGCAACGAAAGTTTTTAAAAATAGTTTGTTTTCCATGTATTTATCGTTGTTGAACATTTTTTATATCGTTTTATGTTGTAGATTGGTAAATAAATAGATTAAAAAATGGTTGAAGGATTTTCGGGGGCATAATTTGCCAAAAGAAAATTAGAGGAATTCGGAAATATTCATTTTCGTTGCATTCCAACGATGCAAACGTCAACCTCATGGTGATTCTGGATTTTGGCATCTAGATTTTCTTTGATTGGACATATAGATTTTCTTTGATTGGGAATCTAGATAGATTTTTTTTATTGGGCATCTAGATTTTCTTTGATCGGGAATCTAGATTTTCTTCAATTGGGCATCCAGATTTTCTTTAATTGGGCATCTAGATTTTCGTTGATCGCAGATCCAAATAGATTTCCTTTGATTGGGCATCTAGATTTCCTTTGATTGGGCATCTAGTCTTTCTTTGATTGGGCATCTAGATTTTCATTTATTGGGCATCTCGATTTTCATTGATTGAGCATCTTGATTTTCTTTGATTGGGCATTAGATTTTCTTTGATTAGGCATCTACATTTTCTTTGATTGGGAATCTCGATTTTCTTTGATTGGGCATCTAGACTTTCTTTGATTGGGCATCTCGATTTTCTTTGATTGGGCATCTACATTTTCTTTCATTGGGCATCTAGATTGTTCTTCTGGACATCACTTTTCGGGCCACCCTGTATATACCAGCAAAGTTATCCCGCCAGTATTCGGGGGTGCGCGTACCCCCGCCCATAGCCGCGTGTACACGCGGCAGAGGAATTTCGTTGCACAGGCAGGAATTGCATCGGGCGTTGGTGGTCTCCGGAGCAGCGCGGAGAGGCATCATCGTCGCGGAAAGTGCGCCCACTCGACTGGCAACAATGAAAATTTCAAAGGCGACGCGCACATAATTACGCTCGGGTAATTGATCGCGTATGCGAAAATCCACTCGCGGCTTTCTCCTCTTCGCTTGCCACCCCCGTCGTTCGTCCTCTGTCCCGAAACGAGGGATGCTGTGTGGAGTATTCCACGGCGCTTCCATCGTTTCCTCGTGTCGGAAGCGGCAGCCTATGACGAGACCCATTCGTTTCTCGTGCCAGTCTCGGGTGCAAGCGGAACCGCCCTGTGCTCGCACACCCTCACGTCGCCGCTACGATATGCCATGTACGCGCTGGATCTACGATGATGCTCTTCCCCGCCTGGGGTGTCTAACCAAATCGAAATTAACGTACGATTATCGCGGGCGTTGATTTTACCCCTTGAATGGCCCCGACGTGTCCAACCCTTTTCGATGCACATCACTAATACGTCTCCTCTCGCGTCTCTCAAAAGCCAGGGATGACGCGGGCTTTGATGTACAGGTAGATTTTACATACAGGGTGTTCCATTTAACAAAAGCATCGAAACGTATCGTCAAGATGAGGTCGTACAAAAAAGTGTTTCCTACAAAAGTTTTATGGTTTCGAAGGGAACATCCGATGGTGATACAAAATATTTTTTTTCGTCAACGCGTCTACGAGATACCGCGGTAACTATTAATTTTTGAAAAAGAAAGGCATGGTTTTCATTTTTTCGAAAAATAGCTGATTTTGAGGCATATCCAACGCTTGAGACAAAATTAAAAGCCAAGGCCTTTACGTTAGTGTTCAGTTGGTCATTTGTTGCTTAAGGGGTTAGGCCACTCTAGGGGCCGAAAAAATAGGCTTTTTGGGGTTTTGTTTTTTTTTTTCAGGAAAATTACCAAATAAATCGAGATTACAAAAAAGGGTGTTCATCATACATATCAGTGACTGTATACAATAATTTTTTGAAGCGATTAATTCCAAAATGGCGGATGTGCAGCGTTCATCTCAAAACTGCATTTTTTAAGTTGGCCGGAAACATAACTCAGACAATTGTTAACCGATTCACTTGAAATGTTGAATGTATCTTGAAAAATACATTGTCTATGGCAGTACGTAGGATTTTTTTTTATATTGCATAGTTAATTTGTTATTAACAATTATCTGACGAAATTTTTCACTGTCCAAAAATTTGCCTAAAAATCGTCAGAATAACAAATGAACT
The DNA here is from genome assembly GCA_944452715.1 of Ophion slaviceki. NCBI lineage: Eukaryota > Metazoa > Arthropoda > Insecta > Hymenoptera > Ichneumonidae > Ophion > Ophion slaviceki. Next base: position 15,894 of record CALYCA010000234.1, on the reverse strand, counting down.
ATGCAATATAAAAAAAAAAATACCACGTACTTCCATAGACAACGTGTTTTTCAAGATATATTCAACATTTCAAGTGAATCGGTTGAAAATTGTCTGAGTTATGTTTCCGGCCACCTTAAAAAATGCAGTTTTGAGATATACGCTGCACAGCCACCATTATTAAATTAATCGCTTCAAAAAAATTATTGTATACAGTCACTGATATGTATGATAAACACCCTTTTTGTCATTTCGATTTATTTTGTAGTTTTTCTGAGAAAAAAATCCCCAAAAAGCCTATTTTTCGGCCTCTAGAGTGGCCTAAGGCTTAAGAGTGTAGTTCCTTACATAACCTAAGCAACCAAAATTGCCCGGAAAGTACACAGATAAAAGAAGACGAAAAAAGAATGCTTTTTTCTCGGAGGCTGAAAAAGATCATGATTTTTGTGCCGTTGGACTGCAACGAAAATCGTTCGTTATATTTATTTCTAGCTAATTCTTTTTGGTGCAGGTTTAGATTATAGATCCCGAATAAGGATCTTCAAGAATATTTCAATGGCTTGTAGCCTGAATGTATGAAAAAAATTGGCCGATACGAAAGAAAAATCTTTTTGTTGCGTTTAATCGATGCGAAGTTCAATACCATAAAGGATCGTAGAACATGAGGGTGATTCGGATAGGTATTGATTGATGGATAATATTTTTGGACGTCACATTTTGGGTCACCTCGTATATATATATATATATATATATATATATATATATATATATATATATATATATATATATATATATATATATATATATACACAGGATGTTAGGAAGGTCGATGCAAAGCCTTAAGGGGGTGTAAGTCACCTCGTCAGGAACATATCTAACCTAGGTTACCTTAGTCCAAAGTCTAAGAATTTCGAGTTATCGTGGTTAGTATGATTTTTGGAAAATTTTCCAAAATTAGGTACTAAGTCGTTTACCCCTTATGTTGATGCTATTTTTTAAAAATAACATTAAGATAAGAGGTATTTTCATTTTTTGACAAGTTTTTAATTATTCAACACGTTCCATTTAGTTAGTTCTGTGGATACAGATGATTTTATTTGTGTGTTGTCGATTATATACACACATTACGCTAAGACGCAAATAAGTTTTTATTCACCAATTATCGTCTGTTTGAACATTATGAACGAATTAGTACCTAATTTTGGGAAATTTTCCAAAAATCATACTTATCATGATAACTCGAAATCCTTAGACTTTGGACGAAGGTAACCTAGGTTAGATATGTTCCTAACGAGGTTACCTATCACCCCCTTAAGGCTTTGCATCGACCTTTCAAACACCCTGTATATATATATATATATATATATATATATATATATGCGTGTATCGATGAGACTTGTTCGCCAATGTGGTAGCGAACGACGATAAACGTTTCGGAACATCCCGCTCGCTAACGACCCGCTACGCGCGCGATAAGTTGGTTATGTGCACTCAGCGTATGTGTGTACACACAGCGGCTATGTTATTATGCATTTAGGTCCTTCATTACGGGGTGTGTTCGCCTCTGAATCATCACTGGAACGCGAACGCTAATGACAATTTGTGAAGCACTTATTCGGCAGTTGACGTGTTGAAAGGAGCGTCGAGCGCCACTCCGAAGTCGCTTTTAAGGTAGCGCGAGCACGTACTTGATTATTAGATCAGCGCTTAATCTTCTTTTATAAGCTACGGATAATGCACGGGGCGTGTGTGCTTGAAAACTCGCGCAAAGTAAAAGGCTACGTAGGCTAAATAAACGCATCCGAAGTCGGAGGATATGGCATGATGTTCTTGAGGTAAAGCCGTCACGACCGCTTTCTCATTCAGTTTTATTTGTATTTCGCGACTGGTAGTACAGTCGTGCTGTATATTGGAATGGAAAAAAATTAGAAGGCTAGTTTTTTGACAGGTGATTTTGTAGGTGCCGCGGGTGCTAAATCCAAGTTTGCCTAAAAATCGGGGTGTAGGGATTTTTTTAGGGGATGATAGGGGATGGGGGTGGACTAATGCCAAACTACAACCCCCACGAGGTCGGCGCCGGGTGACAAAGTGTTCAGGAAAATCCGGGTTTTATTTTTGTCCACAGCGTCGAAGTCGTGGATGTTCATTTTGGGGGTGAAAAAGTGAGGTGAAATTGTGAAAAATCAATTTTCATTCGATAACTCTTTAGGAAAGATTCATACAATTTTTGTCCAAATGGGTACGTTGTAGCCCTTGAAAAGACGCGTCGATCGAGTATTTGATCATCCCTCTCCAATAATATCTTCACCCCCAAAAGAATTGTTGAAGTATAAACAAAAAAAGTGTTTATTGGATAACTCAAAAACAATCTATTTTTTGGGGGTGGTTTAAATGTACGAAATGTAGAGAATAATGTTCTCTATATTTTCGTTCCTATGGACCACCCTTGAATTTTGGTTTTTCGAACGCTGCTCAGGGATTGAAAATTCAAAATGAAATTCTGGGAAAACTATTGACCGAACGTAAAAAGATACGAGTTTGGCGCTGTGGACAAAAATGTAGCTGAGGGTTCAAGCTACAAATTCTTCCACGGCGGCGAATTCGTGCGGTCAATAGTTTTCCCAGAATTTCATTTTGAATTTTTAACCCCCGAGAGGGATTGGAAAATCAAAATTCAAGGGTGGTCCATAGAAACGAAAATATAGAGAAAATTGTTCTCTACATTTCGTACATTTGAACCATACCCGAAAAAGCGATTGTTTTTGAGTTATTCAATAAACAATTTTTTTTTTTTTTGGTATTTTCACCATTTTTTGGGGGTGATCGTATAATCCAGGAGTGATGATCAAATAATCGATCGACGCGTCTTTTCAAGGGCTACAACTATCCCATTTGAACGAAAAGTGTACGATTTTCTTCCGAAGAGTTATTGAATTAAAACCGATTTTTCAAAATTTCACCCCCAAAATGAACTTCCACGACTTCGGCGCTGTGGACAAAACGAAAGCCTGGATTTTTCTGAACATTTTGTCTCACGGCACCTACCTCGTAGGGGTTGTAGTTTGGCATTAATCCACGCCCATATCATTTCATCCCCTAAAAAAATCCTACACTCCGATTTTTAGGCAAACTTGGATTCCGGGGTTTTTCAACGACAGCACGACTGTACTATGGATGAATGTGGGAGACAAAAAGCGTAACGTGTTCCAGACTGAGGATTGAAATGATCGGGGAAACAATAGAGGTTGACGCAAATGTTCCAATGGAGAATTCTGTGATTAATCTCTGTATTAGGATTTTTGTATTGCCTTGATTTGGTAGACGCGGCCTTTGTCATCTGTTCGACTATGAGCCGGGTGTTCTCGCTCCTGTTGAATTCCGGATATGTGTGACCTTTTGTATAGCAAGGTCATGTTTCGAAAAGGGGGTGGGGTCCTATGGCCCAGGAATCGACGATTTCATGTAAGTTTAAAATAAACCAGTTATTTCAGTGTAAAGTGTACTCAAAACTCTAAATGCGTTTTACTCGAAACAGTGTTTTCAAAATCGGTACCAGAAGTATCTCCGCAACTACTGGAACGATCGGGATCAAGTTTTGCACAGTTATGCTTCACACAATAATGTAGTACGTATCGAGCCGTTTTTTCGATACCTGGCATAGTTTTTTTTCATCATAAGTACTGAACAATTTCGAGGCGAAAAATCGCCTGTTTTATCCCGGTGACTGCCGTGAGCCGAAAAAATTAAAATTTTAAATTCCGGCTCGATAAGTTTTATCTATCTACTTTAAGAAACAAATATTTTTTATTTAAACAAAAAATGGCAGAGGCTCGTCTGGTACCGCTGTCAACAAAAAACACGTCCCAGGAAACCGACCGTAACTTTTTTTCCGTATGAAATTTTTTAACCAAATTTTCACACAACGTAGATATAATGTCATACTTTAAAACGTATATCATAGTTGTTCAATAAAATTCAGTTTTAGACACAAAAAAACGTTCTCAAACATAACCTTACTTTTAGCCGTCTCAGGTGTACGTAAGCCTTTAAACATCGAACTGTTTTGCAGGCTTACGCAGACCCGTTCCCAGGTAGGAAATTAAAAGGCTGACGATGGAAAGTAGCTTGTGCGAGCCTTGTTTCACCGAGCCTGAGTGAGACAGACCTGGCCCAGGTTTCATTGCATCGTTTGGAGCAGCCTGGAACCAAGACTGGCTGCTTAGCCTAAACTCAGGGTTATTTCAAGCTTTATTCAGCCGCTGAATTTTGAGGCTGAAAAATCAAGGCTGGATGCAGACTTGTTTCAGGTTGTGATAAAATAAAATAAGTTTAAAATAATATTTTTTCTGTACTTTTATGAAAAAAAAATGTAGCAATAAATTTGTCGGGTGCGAAGGCACGAAAAACGAAAGCGAAGGAGGCAGCTCAGAACATTTAAACATATGCTCTTATCGATATTTATGAGGTACACAAAAAAGTATATACGAAAATAAAAGTACGCAATAAAATAAAGTATTGTTTTTTAAAATATTTTTTTTATATATTTTGTAACAAATAATATAACAAATAATAAATATATATAACAAATCAAATAAATTCTTTACAAATTTATTAAATTTACCCCAATGTAGAATATAGAAAACGAAAAACAGGCCTCATATAGCCTCGGGAAGAGTTTGGGAAAAGCCTGGTCATAAATGCTCGTGAAGGCTTCATTAAGGCTCGTTTTGAGCCTTGTTGTTTCGTCGTTTCAGGCTTAGTACAGGCTTTTCTACCAGCCTTTGGTCAAGCCTGTGTGCAAGAGCCTGAAACCGCGTTATCATTCAGAGGTTGAGCTAGGCCTGAAATCAGGCTGGTGCTAAGCCTGAATTAAAAAATGTGAGCCTTGTTTCAGAGCTTGGCGAGCCCTTTTTTCATCGTCAATTCCTACCTGGGTTACCGTCCCTACAAGGTACGTAGAAAAAAAGTGCCCCGAAGAATGCGCCACTAGTATTCTCTCGACGCGTCGGTACTTACTGTTGCACTTTTGTCCTGGGCAACCGTCCCGCTCCAAAACGTACCTACATTATTCGAAACAATTCCGCGTTCTTGTTGGCCACTGGCGAATTTCGACAGAAGCCCGCGGGTTCTAATTACCGAGTAGAAACGTTAATGCGAAAATGTAGGAATAGCGGCGGAAGCGGCTAAAGTCAGATATTGTCGCTATGCATGCGCGTTCGCCGAGTCGAGTATCGCAGTACATATGAGACACGCGGAGAACATTATGATATCGCGTGCCTGTCATCCTCACCTTCTCGCAACGTCGCGTTGCCATGGGATAGTGGAAATTTAATTAACGTACAGGCCACTATTAATTTTCCTTTATACCTCACGAGAGAGAGAGAGAGAGAGAGAGAGAGAGAGAGAGAGAGAGAGAGAGAGAGGAGGAAGTTTGCTGCTGGACGCACCCTTAAGAGGACACGCGAACGAGGTCGCGCCTGTCAAACACCACGAGGGACAATGATCCTCAATTTACTAAAATGCGTACATGGACATGCACTATGTACACCTGTGGGACCGCAAAGTCCTCAATACATTAGTAGGCCTCGCCATTTTTACTCACAAGGGACGGTCGCCAGGTCGACCTCTCCGATTTCGATGAAGTTTGGCATACTTGTACAATGGGTAAAAATAGGTGACACGTATTTTTTTATATCTGCGGAATCCGATTTCTAAGGGGTGAAACGCACCCTCGAAAATAGGGGTGTTTTTCGTTTTTCGTCGATAACGTTATCGTTCTCATCTTCTATGTATAGTACACGAAAAAATAAACATTGTTGCACTTTGACATTTTTTTCATATCTCGTACCGTTAAAACGTTATGGACGAAAAACACCCCAATTTTCGAGGGTGCGTTTCAACCCTTAAAAATCGGGCAGATATAAAAATAATACGTGTCGCCTATTTTTACCCATTCTACAAGTATGCCAAATTTTATCGAAATCGGAGAGATGGACCTCGCAACCTTTGCTTGTCAGCCTCGATTTGATCCTCTCGGACGTAGCGATGGAGAAAGAGAGGGAGAGGTTCATCGTGGCCTAGTCGAGACTCATCTCGAGTAAATAAAAATATTCGAATTGGTATTCGAATATTTTTATTGGATTGCATGAATTGTTAGGTAAGAAGAATTCAAAATCATAAGAACTAAGTGACGAAACAATACAAAATTTTGAAGAACCTAATTAGATGAGTGTTGTTAAAAAAAAATACACAGTGTAAGTGCAATAAATACCAATTCATCAATAACTAACGGATAATTCAATATTACAAGATAAGGAAAACCGTCAAATGGAAGACAGAGGCACAAGATTTCAAAAACGTCATCATAATAACAATAATTCACGAATTGTAATCATAACGCAGAATAAATAATATCCGAAAAGAATAAAACGTATATGGATGAGGGAAACGAATATGGAAAAAAGTCAAAAAGAAGAAAGTGGCAGCTATAAAGTTCGACGCAAATAACTAAGTGTGCAGCATTTTTTGCCATCGACACTAACTCGGAAAGTAGACGATGAAGGAATGCGATCGAGGAATAACAATTACAATGTTAAAACTAAAATACGAAATCAAAATCCAGAAGATAAAATTGAGAGGGAGGGAGAATTATTTATTTATTTATTATCTATGCTGTAGTTAATTGAATTTAGGGCAAAGTTGGTCGGACCACAATTCTGAATGTTTTCCGCTCTCTCCAACGCATTGCCACAAAAGAAAAACCGACAACGAAAATACGAAATCAAAATCCAGAACATAAAATTGAGCGGGAGGGAGAGTTATTTATTTATTTATTATCTATGCTGTAGTTAATTGAATTTAGGGCAAAGTTAGTCGGACCACAATTCTGTATGTTTTCCGCTCTCTCCAACGCATTGCAACAAAAGAAAATCTAACAGCGAAAATAAAGAATTTGGGCGATAAATAATTGTAAAGGCTGTCGGAAAAATATGCAAGATCGTACAAAAATTGTAGGAAATCATCGCAAAAACTAAATCGTACTAAATCATACAATAATAATACGGTGTCCTACAAAATCATACAAAATCACAAACAATCATGGACAATCACATACAATTATATAAATTTCAAGATCATACAAAGATGCAATAATACGAAAATGAGGAAGATTGATTGATTTTATTATTATGCCCTAGTTCATAACTTTGGGGCAAAGTTGGCAGAAGAGCAATACTTTGAGCTTCTACAATTCAAGCCCTCCCCTCCACGTGGAGTTCTGAAAGAAAAATTGTTAAAGTAACAATAAAATCAAAATAAATGATAAGCCGCACCAAGATGCACGGGACGTTAAAAGTGCTGCAAAATAATACTCCCCCTCCGCACCGAGGAATACAGTACAAATCGAATGTCATTCGACTGATCATCCAAACGTCGTTATGAAAAATCATGGCAGTTCCGTAAATTTAGAAAATCGTACAAAGATATTAAAAAATAATGCAAAATTATATAAAATTATGCAAACTTATACAAAATAATACCAAACTATATAAATTGATAGAAAATGATACAAAACTCTATAAAATGATTCCGCAATCATAAAAATTTATTTAAAAAAAAAATCATACAAAACTTTAGAAGCTTGTCGAAAACCATGCAAAATTCCATAAAATTGTATAAAATCATATAAAATCACAGAAAAATCCGTAAAATTATACAAAACCATAAAGATGAGACATTATGCAAATCGTAAAAATCTCGTCGAAATCAAGAGAGAAAGGTATTTATTTTATGCCTTAGGGCCAATGTTCCCTACGAGCACCAATCCTAGAGGGAGAGAGAGTGTGTGTGAGAGAGAAAAAGAGAGAGAGAGAGAGAGAGAGAGAGAGAGAGAGAGAGAACGAGAGTGACAGGTCCTCGATCCAAACGCATGTCCCTTCGGAGCTTATCCCTCTCGAGTAGCTTCCTACATCGGGTGATTTCGAAAGTTGTTTGAGCGCCTGTCGCGTAGCCCTTTCGAAAGACAAGCTCAAGTGGTGCGGTGGCAAGGGGGCGGGGGCCGAGTGGTGAAAGAGATACGACGGAACTGCATGGATGTAAGGGGTGATAAAGTATCCAGGTTATTCGCGTATCTACACCATATAGAAAATGTTGCACGACGTCTAAGGGCGCGCGCGCGCGTGTATGTGTGTGGGTGTGTGTGTTCATTGGATAGAGAATCGAGCAAGGATGCGCGAGGGAAGTTCACGCTTTGCCTAAGTCACGTTCTCCGTGTATACGCGTACACCCACACAGAGGTACGATACCGCAGTCTTCGTTGCTTTCGCGTGGAAAGTTTTGACGAGGTAAATCGACTCGGTGTTGGAAGCTAGGGCGTCGTCGACGTCGTTCTAGGATACTTTCGCGTGGCATGGGATATATATACAGGTGTCTATAGTCAGAGTCCGCAGTCTTATGGGAAATTACACGATGAGCTTTCCGGATTACGTAGCTCTCACGCAGGCGGGGAGGGCAAGCGAGGGAAGAAGGGCCCAGCAGCCCAGAATACTCCTTTCCCATTTCCCCGCAGTCGCTTCGCCTTCTCCCTCAGCTCGACGCCCTTCTCTCTGCTACCCGCTCTCGCTCTGATGCTGCCCGAAAAGTCAGGAAGGAGAACTCTCGTCCTGCATTCCACGGGAGCAAAGGGACCGGAGATAGGGGAAGATAGGGTGGTGCTGGTATCCGCCAGGTGATGGAAAATAAAAAAGAACGCCTCCCTCTGGCTATTGTTTTCGTTGCACGCTTACGGAGCATTAGGATGGAGGTGCCTCAATCGCTACCTGAGAACCTCCTATGGGGTTGGTGATTTTATGGGTTGGTTAAAACCTATCTGATTTTTTTTTAATTTTAATTAACTAGATTTTTCGTGGAATCAAATTTTTCCTATTGCATTCCAATATTGGAATTATTTACTTTTAATATGTTTATTTATTCAAATCAAAATCTATTTAATATCGTCCATTCACTAAATATTTTGTTCAAGGCCTTAGGCCACAGGAACGAGTATAAAATCATGTGCGAATTTAACAATTTTGTTTCGTATGAAAAAATGATTAACTCATAAAATTAATCACACATCTATTTAGTATGAATGTCAAGCTGTTGGAAAATATGTTTTTTTTTTCAATGTACAAAATGGCCGACTACTCGAAATTTCTCGAAGCAGCTTTTTTCCAATTGGCGTGACGAATAACTTCAACAATTTTCACTCGATTTACTTCAAATTTAAAAGTTGTGTTCCTAATTGCATTTCGCAACGAAGTACGTACGGAATTTGTGATTAATCGAAAACTTTTCATTTTATGAGCAGTTTATGAGCAGTTGTAACGAAATTTTTCACTGAAAATTCATTTCTTAAATTTAAATACCTACAACTTTTGAATAAAACAATATTTTTTAAATTCCCTACGTACTTCTCTAGGTATTCTAATGTAGATTGACGAGAATTTTTGTGTTTTGTTCTAGGTAAAAAATTGTGGATGCTGAATGTCACGCCGCGGAGCGCCTGAAAAAACGATAACAAAAGAAAATATTAGTAGTCGGCCATTTTGTGCATTGAAAAAATATGTATATATTTTCTAACAGCTTGATATTCATACTAAATAGATGTGTAATTAATATGATGAGAGAATCACTTTTTCATGCGAAAAAAATGTTGAATTCGCACGTAATTTTATACCCGTTACTGTGGCCTAAGGCATTAATCCTAATAAATCTGTGATTCAGTTTCATCTGTTCGAAAAACAATTTAGTCGAATCCACTAAATGGATTTTTTTTTAATGTCCTGTCTTTATTGCAACACACGTATCAAAGGGCTGGGGGATAGAGAGGGTGGAGAGAGAGAGGAATTATGTATATACATATTTTATATATATATACACATACGATACATATACATTATGTATCGTATGTATATATATATATATATATATATATATATATATAAGTTATGTTCGAAAAATCTATAGCGTGTTATTCGATAAAACTCTCTAGTTATAACAATGATATTAACTAATTGATGTAGTTTATGTGATCCAACAAATAATTATAGGAATTCATTTGTTCTCTTATGACATATCTGCAACCAGAATGTTACAAGCACTTGGTAGCATAGGGGCAGCGCGCGAAGCTATGAGTACGTTGCGAATTCCTTGGCGATAAAAAGCTGTTGGTTTTGAGTCGATGAAGTCGGTTATGGAATTTTTGACTTCATTGAACGTTTTGAAGTGGCTATCGGCTATTGAATTGGAACGATCGGAACACGTGAAAATCCGATGGAGCCAAGTCTGGCGGATTCTCCGGGTGTGGCAAAACTTCCCAGCCCAACGAATCTAAAGCATCTCTGGTCGTTTTTGCTGTGTGTCTCGCATTGTCATGCAGCAATATGGCCGGCCTAGGTCCTTCGCCTGTGTAAGACCGTTTTGAATCTTGCCGAGCTTTTTTAAACGACTGGAAATATCTTGTTGGGTAACTCCTGATATAGTAGAAAGCTCCTATTGCGTTTGGCAAGGATCGTTGACCACCAACTGTTCCAATTCTCGTAGATCAAGAAATGTTCCTAATGTGTTCATTAGAAACATTTCTTAACCTACAATTCTGCAATTCTGTACGAAATCACACTAATTGTAAGACAAAACATATCAAACTGTTATTTGATTTTTTTCCTGTTGTAGGTTGTAAATTGTAGGACAAAAAATATGAAATTGTCATTTGATATTTTGTGTCTTACAATTAGTGTGATGTGGTACGTGACCTAGTTTAAGTGAAACATGTTCCCAATGAAACCAATGCGATCTCGTTTTGTTATTTAGATACCTAGGTAGACACAAGTATTACAACTTTTTTTTGCTAGTTTTTTTATGTTTCGAAGTTTGGGGATGTGTTACCGCATAAATAAATATAAAATACCAGCTGTCCATAACTAATGTATATTTTGAAAAGTAAAGGTGTAGTATTTGTTCGATCCAAATAACCCCAAAACAAAAAAAAATCGTTGTAACTTTCGATCCCGTTGACCCATTTTTTTCTTCTTTAGGAAAACTGCTTCTTTATCGGGTTACTTCCGATTCTCATTAAGAAAAAGGGGGGTATCGAAGCAACCCCAATCTCAGTATAACTTTGATCACAGCTAATTATTCTTTCTCTCTCATTCTAAAATATTTCAAATTGTAATTTGGAATAAAAAAAGGCTAATAAAAGTTGACGTTTCAATTAAAAAAAAAATTGCGACATTATTTGAAGAAATATATTGATTTTCATTTAAAAATTGATCAAAGTAAGCTCAATCGACGGTACGTAAAGTGCAGGTACGTGAGGATTTGGACGTCATATCCCGCGTAGAAATTTTGATGGGGTCCAAATCAGGGCCCGATCAGGTTGCCTGACTGCCCCGGTAGGGTACTAATAAGGCAGCCTGAAAGGGCCCTACTAGGAAATGTAACGTTGTGTCACATATGGGCCTGACCTGGTTGCCTGATCAGGCCCTTATCAGGTCGCCTGATCAGAAAGAAATGCATATATTTCAAAAATCCAAAATGGAATGAACATCTTAATTTAACGTTCCACTACAATGATTTTGTATGATAATTCGTCATTCCCCGGCCTGCTGAAATATTTTTGTTCGAAGAAAATATTTCGCCTATATGGGAATCGAACCTCGTACCTACCTACCTAAAGCTACGCACGCTGCCCCTATGCTACTGAGGGCTTGTAACATCTTGGTCACAGATATGGTATAAGAGACCAAATGAATTCCTATAGTTATTTGTTGTATCACATAAAGTATATCAATTAGTTAATATCATTGTGACAATTTAAGAAGTTTAGCGAATAACATGCTATAGATCTTTGAAACTTAACCTTATATATATATATATATATATATATATATATATATATATATATATATATATATATATATATATATTAGGGTGATTCGTTTCAGGGTAACTTTTTTTTTCTGACCCATCGTGCCCGAAAACCTCTAGTTGGCACCCAAAAACGAAGTTTCGTGAAAGGGGGGTGTTGTCAAAAAATATTTAGAGGTCGCGAATCAAAATTGAAGGTTTCCCATTTGATTAACATTGAAAAAAATGTTTTTCTCATTATTAGTGTTACCATTCCGCGAATTTTGATATCGCGATATTTTCCAAGTGGGTTCTCATAGGAAATATGATACTTTACAATAAAGTTCATTGAGCCATGTCCGTAAATTCAACCGTTTCAGCGGTAGCATTATTTCAAGTGAATATTGTACAAAAATATCTATTCAAACGGCTGTAACGCCTAAGCTATTAGATATATCGAAAAAAATTCAAATGAGAACTATGTAGAGAAAGTAATTTGCTACAAAAAAGTCTTATAAGCCGAGCCCGTAAATTCAACTCTTTCTCAGCTATAGGTGGATGAAGTAAAATAAATAGATCTGTTTTTGTTTAAAAAAAATCTATTTATTTTACTTCTTCCACCTATAGCTGAGAAAGAGTTGAATTTTCGGGCTCGGCTTATAAGACTTTTTTGTAGAAAATTTTGTAGAAAATTACTTTCTCTATAAAGTTCTCATCTAAATTTTTTTCGATATATCTAATAGCTTAGGCGTTACAGCCGTTTGAATAGATATTTTGCACAGTATTCACTTCAAATAATGATGCCGCTGAAACGGTTGAATTTACGGCCATGGCTCAATGAACTTTATTGTGGAGTATCATATTTCCTATGAGAACCCACTTGGAAAATATCGCAATATCAAAATTCGCGGAATGGTAACACTAATAGTGAGGAAAACATTTTTTTCAATGTTAATCAAATGGGAAACCTTCAATTTTGATTCGCGACCTCTAAATATTTTTTGACAACACCCCCTTTTCACGAAAGTTCGTTTTTGGGTACCAACTAAAGGTTTTCGGGCACGATGGGTCGAAAAAAAAAGTTGCCCTGAAACGAATCACCCTAATATATATATATATATATATATATATATATATATATATATATATATAATTCCTCTCTCTCTCTTCGCCTTACAAAGCTGCCGAAATCTTCTAACACGCATCCGAGTTGCATAACGTTTTTTGTCCTAACAGTCCATAGCACCTTTTTTTAAATAGAATTCAGGAATGCATCGAAACTCCGAAGCTACGATGCTGTAAAATCGAAGTTTCCATATGTAAAATAAGAGGTTATGTGCATCTATCGACTGCTGAGGCAGTTATAGGGCAAGCCTATTTATGGCCTCATCAGGGAAAGCCATAGTTGGGCCTATCAGGGCAAGCCTTGGTAGGGCCCTATCGGGAAAAGCCTTAGTAGGGCCACATTAGGGACAGCCTTAGTAAGGCCCTATCATGGAAAGCCTTGATCGGGCCTATCACGGCAAGCCTTGGTAGGGCCCTATCGGGGAAAGCCTTAGTAGGATCTTATCAGGGACGGCCTTAGTAGGGCCAGTTTAGTATAGCCTGATTTAGAACCTAAATACTTCCGGCCCGATCGGGGCCGGATCAGCATGTCCGTAATAGGTGTTACCCGTATCACACCCCGATCGGGGCCTGATCCTGGTCAGGCTAACCCTAAGAAATTTTTACTCGGGATGTATCGCGCAAGTCTATCCTATCATTAATTTATCTCTCTTACCGTTCGTTGCAATTGGCTCCTCGACCTCGTCCTTCCCGAGCTCTGAAACAAGAAGGATTTTTTCATCAAGCTCCACGACGCATAATACCGAGACATGGGACACTTTGTACTTTGTCAGAGCGGAGTACATTACAGGTACAGTACATCCAAAGGACTGTACGCGCGGGCGAGTATTTATCGCGCGGGAAAACGAGGGAGGAACGTTAAGCCGAGTTAGCTCGTCTCGTGAGCGATATTAGCTGGTGGGCAAAACTAGACAGTTTCCCCGGCACCGGTGAATTGGCCCATCTCTCCTCATACGGATCAGCCACGGCCTTTATTACTCGCCACGTAAATTGGACGTTGTTACGCAACAAGCGTAGCTCGCACGTAGAGAACTAGCTTGCTCTCTCTCTCTCTCTCTCTCTCTCTCTCTCTCTCTCTCTCTCTCTCTCTCTCTCTCTCTCTCTCTCTCTCTCTCTCTCTCTCTCTCTCTCTCTCTCTCTCTCTCTCTCTCTCTCTCTCTCTCTCTCTCTCTCTCTCTCTCTCTCTCTCTCTCTCTCTCTCTCTCTCTCTCGGCCCTCGGGGTATTTCGTTTCTCGTGAAACTCTCGCTTCAAATTTCCATACACTTGAGCGTTTAGTACAGGCCACTGTGTCCGGCAACTCGACCCTGCAAAGCCTACGCACACATACGCAGTTTGTCCGCGAGTTCTGCACACATGCAACGGAAAATAGCCGGCATCGGTCGCGGAGTTGCAAACGCGCGCGCACAATCGCAAAAGTTCGGATAATTAATGAAATTAATACGCGCCTCATCGTCCATGAAAAGAGCCACTCGACGCTTGTAATTGGACTCCATTATCGCAAGTGTACTCTCCCGAATAATAAAGCGGCCGATTACTTTTTCATTTGATATCGTCGGCCATCGTAACGGCTGACTATAATGACGATTGAAGCATGCGCCGATGTTCCCACAGTTGGGACGATTCCGAAGCTATGACGTTGACGACTCTCCACGCTACGGTTGGTCCATCAGGCTTCCATTGATATGCCGATCGATGAGTGCTTTTCCGTGTCCCGGGCAGGTTCGTTACGGCATCAAAATGGTCCAAACGAACGGGCCTCGTCACCAGCCGTCAGGCTTGTTCCCGATACCGACGACAACCTCATCTTACCACATCCGATGAGGTGTTCGGCTGATCGGCAGATTTCACCCGTCGGACGCACTATCTTGGGATTCGGGTAGCCCTTTGACGATAGACAGCTTGGGTTTACAGGTGGGAGTGGAGCTGGACTATGATCGATGCGAATGATAGGGATGGTCCGATTTCGTTCTGGATATAGGGCAACGTCGTGAAAATCGCTACATCGTCATAGGTCGGGAACTGCCTTTCCGTACACGGAAAGTTTGGGTATACGGAGATTCTTCGATACTGCTGTACGTTGTCCATGTACGAATGTATCCCGCATGTAGGTAGGTTCGGAGGAGCTGATGGAATCCTAGCTTTGATGTAGCCAGCTGGACCACTGGACGTTTGTCGATTACGAGATTAGTTTTCCCCTCTCTCGATGGAAAGATTCCAGCTGCTGTTTCTCGTTGCTGTTCTCTCTATCGTCGAAGGATTGATTTTGGTGCGCATGTGTGTTCCGCTGCATGTACAACTCTCGATGAGCTGCGTAGCAGCCTCTTCGCGCGCCTTTACTGCACATTTCGACCTGGCTCTTACTTTTTCTGGGGCATTCTTTTTTCTCACGCTGAGTAAAAAATCATTGATCCAATATCATTGGTGTTATTGAATGAAATTTCGTTGATTCAATTGTAAAATTGTCGGTGTGAATAATCGGACTTAATGATGTTGAAGTTTGCATCGTTGGAACGCAACGAAAATTAATATTTCGGAATTTCTTTTATATCTTTTGGTAAATTTTGCCTACGAAAATCCTTCAACCATTTTTTAAGATATTTCTTTAGCGATCTACAATGTAAATCTATGAATAAAAGATCTACTATAATGATGAAAATATGGAGAAATAATGTACTCGATAACTTTCGTTGCGTTTCAACGTTGCAAACTTTAACACCATCGGATTTATTAGTCCGAACAAAACGCTATTGACGCTATTGAACAATAGCGTTCAATAGCGGTGAATAGCGTTTTGTCGCAAAAATCGATTTTTTCAAAATCGATTTTTTTATTGCATTTTTTTTAGTGCAATTTGAAGTGCAGTTTTTTTTGATGCTCGGAATAGATGACTCTATGTAAGTTTACA
>CALYCA010000233.1:20000-39190 GCA_944452715.1 Ophion slaviceki | reverse complement strand
ATATATAATATATATATTATATATATATATATATATATATATATATATATATATATATATATATATATATATATATATATATATATACACACAGGGTAGACGATTTATCGTGACAAAGATCTCCGTTGCCTTTTGAGTGACGAACAAAAATATCAGGAGGTAATTTGATTGATTTCGAAGGGTTGATACAGTGGTGAAAAATGCATTTTTTGACGAGGTCATCGTTTATATGTGCACGGAAAAAAGAAACAGTGAAAATCACAGTATAAACCGCATAAAAAACAGGGTGCCATATTTCATTTTACAGTAAAACAGAGTAATGTAAATCCTGTCCTACAAAAATGACGAATTTTCCTATACACACTGAGATTTTTACAGTTTCACTGGCTTATTTACAGTTCGGTATTGTGAATACATCAGTGTTTTCAGTAAAAATATTCAACTGCAAAATTTACATGAGAATACTGATTTTTATACTGTACGTAAAGTGCAAGGTTTACAGTGTACACTGCATTGAGTACAGAGTAATTCATTAAATTTCAGAGTGTGGCACGGTAGTTTTACTCTTCTTTCGAAAGTTCGTGACGTTATCTGTGCGCTCTGAGATTTTTACAGTTTCACTGGTTTATTTGCAGTTTGATATTGTGAATTCATCAGTGATTTCAGTAAAAATATTCAACTGTAAAATTTGAATGCGATCACTGATTTTTACACTACGCAAATGAGGCACGAGGTGAGGTACGAGGCCAGGACACAAAGGATTGCCAGTTAGTAGTGCGTGGTCGATAGGATACGAACGTTGAAATTTGTGCGACATAATTCAAGAAATTACAAAAAAGAGAGAATTATTTACAGAGGTACGTTCTTGTGTATGTGACTGATTTTTTATATTTTCGACACATTTTTTTCAAACTTCTTTTATGGATAAACTTTTTTTTGTGTGTCTACATAAACTCTGTCGATATAACTGGCGCATTCATTGTACATAATACAGATTAACCAACTGTCAAATTACAAGTTTTGTTAAATTTATATTACAGTGTTGAACTGTCAAAATTTACTTTTGACTACACTGTATTTTGGACTGTGTGTTCCAGTAAAACATACAGTAGAGCGGTTCGAGTCCAAAGAGGACAGTACAGGATCTGTAATAATTTACTTTGAGCACACTGTATTTTGAGCACTGTGTTTCAGTAACCCCCACTTGTAGCGCAAAAAAAGGCCTTTTTCATGAATTTTTTTAAAGAAAACTACAAAACTTTTTTAATCGATCAATATACCATCTTAAAGAACACATCTTGAAGAACTTTCAGTAATTTTTTTATTGAAAAATATTACATTGTTTAGTGGCAAATGGCCGTCAATGAAATAATGTTTTTATATGCACGGTTTGCGGTGACCAACATTGCGGCGAAGTGGTTCATCTGAAAAAAAAATGCGGATGGATTTAGTCAAATATAAGTATAAACTAGTCTTTAATCGAAGGATTTAAAAAAATATTCATTTTTCACAAAATGGCGGATAGTCAAAGTTAATAGTTCGATTTTAACGAAAAAAACGGCCGTTTTTTGGCTATAAAACGGCCATTTTTTTTCTAAAAAAAAATCGAACGATTAAAGACTACATTTTTATGTATTAAATAAGCCTGCAAAATTTCAAGAAGATCGGTTCATTAGTGTTCGAGTAATCTTGGTCACCGACTTCAGAAATGCCATTTTGAGAAAAACGCGTTTAAAGTTTCAATTTCAGTTTACACGAAGAAAATATTTTTTTTTTGTAAACTTACATAGAGTTATCTATTCCGGGCTACTTATACTTATACTTCAAAAATACTTATACTTCAAAAAAATGCAATAAAAAAAATCGATTTTTTTCAAAATCGCAAGTGGGGGTAACCCCTTAATATCGCTGTGCAATCGCTCGAGTCCAATGCGAACTGCGTAGCCCCTCTATTTTGTACTATTTCTTCTTTTCCGTGTGTTTTACACCTATGATATCATTTCGAGGTCACGATATCATGACGAAGGGCGAATGTCTCCTCCAATTTTGGTCACACGACATACAAAAAAAAAGTATATATAGTACTTATATATGTATGTGTGCACATTCAAGAAAACGAAATGCAACGAATAAAAAACTTCTATTTCCCCGCAAATGAAAGATCGCCATTGGAATTCGCCAATATACAAATAAGTAAAAAAAAATCCACGCAGTGTCGTTGGACCGCGACCAAAAGCGAAAGAAGCTGTCGTGAAAAAATGGAACGACATAAATAAATAGAAGAGATGACAAAAGTGCAATAAGAGAGGAGAGGAGAGTTTTGGAGAGGATCTTCACGGGGTTAGCGATATAAATAAAATTCAGCCGGAGAAAATGCGTGGTAGGTATATACGTATGGTGACGGTACAACAAGAAGGAAAGTTTCGAGAAAGACTCAATGAGATACCCCCGAGCCTTTTTCTTTTTCGACGAGCGGTCTAAACGTGTGTGTGCATGTGTGCGTGTAAATGTGTGTGTATGTGCATGTGTGCATATATATGAGGCATTCCACGTCACTTCAGCCAGTAAAAAAAAATCCACAAATAATTTTGAAAAATCGAGTTACTTTAATGAAAAACATTCACCGAGTGTCGACATTTTTTTAAAATTTCTGACGTTTTTTCTAGTTGATTACCATTTGTTAATATTTTCCATTCAAATGGCTGTATCTTTGGCAGGATTTGACGTATTTACATTCGTAAAAAACGAAAATGTGCGTCTTTTTTCAGCCTTCCAGAAAAAAATTAATTTAGATTTTATTGAGCAAGTCGAACGTCCGTTTCAGGGCAAAATATGCAAAAATATTTTTTTTCTCAAGGAACGACACTCGTTATTTTATTCTCAAGAATTTTCCCAAATTGTGAATACGAAAAACGGATTTTTGGTATTTTTTATATTATGGGATTCCTAAACACCGTGCAGTAACAGCTATGTTTATTTTTAAATTTTTTTTTATTAATATTCGATTGAAGAATGTGGTGCACTCCAAGGTTCCAAAACATATGACACATATGTATAAATTTCGCCATTCGGTGAATACTTTTCAATAAAGTAACTCGATTTTTCAAAATTATTTGTGGATTTTTTTTACTGGCTGAAGTGACGTGGAATGCCTCATATATATATATATATATATATATATATATATATATATATATATATATATATATGTGTGTGTGTGTGTGTATATATATATATATATATATATATATATATATATATATATAATGCTCCATCCCGTATTGGAAACGATCGATTTTGCAAGCCGTGCCGCTTCGAGTTGTAATCCCACGTTGGGAGTTATTGGATTTGGTTTGATCCAGTGGTCGAGCCGCGCCGTCTCGTTCTCCCTTTATCTTTTAAGGGAAGGTTCTGCCTTGTTGGGCCAAACAATGTTCAATTTTTCACCAATTTTTCATGCGAAAAGTATTAAATATAGAACGTTGATATTTGGCATGTCGACTAAGCGGTCTTTATTGAACATTGAAATATTTTTTAAAGATTGACAAACCATTGCGGTGGGAGTAGGAGGAGCCACGTATGTCGGTGCGCGGGCGATGACATTCTTCGGTTTCGGAAGTCCTAAGTCCCGGACAGGTGATCTGAAGCAAAAAATCCATCATATTTTTTAATTTGTACAACACTGTGTATAAGTTGACCTAGAATCAAGAAGAAAAATTGAAAAATAAAAAAATAGTGCGCGATCGTAAGAAAGTTTGTTTTTTTTCCCAAAAATTTTCGCAGTTTTTTGCTCACTGTATTTTTATTTTTCAATTTTCTTCTTGATTCTACGTCAACTTTTACATAATATTGTACAAAGTAAAAATATGTTTTACTTTGTACAATATTTTGGGCAAATTTTTGGAAAGTGAAGAATTTCGGCAAATAATTGTTAATAACAAATGATCTATGCAATATGGAAAAAAAAATCCTACTTCTATAGACAATGTATTTTTCAAGATATATTCAATATTTCAAGTGCATCGATTGAAAATTGTCTGAGTTATGTTTCCGGCCAAATAAAAAAAAAGCAGTTTTGAGATAAACGCTGCACAGACGCCATTTTGAAATTTAATCGTTTCAAAAAAATGATTCTATACAGTCACTGATATGCACGATAAACACCCTTTTTTGTAGATTCGATTTATTTTGTAGTTTTTCTGGAAAAAAAATCCCCGAAAAGCCTATTTTTTCGGCCGGTAGAGTGGCCCAAGGCCTTAATGTGTATTCAATCGACAAACACCAATACAATCATCTGTATCCACACAACTGACTAAATGGGACGTGTTGAATAGTTAAAAACTTGTCAAAAAATAAAAATACCTCTTACGTTGATGGTATTTTTTAAAAAATAGCATTAACGGGGTCCTCTAGTTTCTCGGGTCGAAAAAATCGATTTTTTTTCTTCATAAATCACATCTACAACATGTGTAGAAAATGTGTGCCAAAGGATTTTTCGATATTCGAAGTGGTTCACAAGTATAAATCACACGCGCGAACTTTCAAACGCGTTTTTCTCGAAACACCATTTTTCGAAACGGTGACCACGATATTTCAGAAACTACTGCACCGATCTTGTTCAAATTTATACAGCATCTTTAATATGTTATAAGCCAGCGATTGAACTAGGATTATCATGATTGCTTCGATAGTTTTTTTTTGTACGAGCGAAAAACTTAAGAAAAAATGAGTAAAAAATAGAATGTAATTTTCAAAAGTGTATAAAAAAGTCAATTTTTGTAATTTAGAATTCACTCTAGTTCAACCGCTAGTCTCAAATATGAAGATTGAAATGCCGTTTGGTTTTTTGATTTCGGATAAGCAGAACAGCCGCAATCTTGGTCACCGTCAAGCACCTCTTTTACTCGATGTCTTCCTGTCGGCCACTATAACGTTTATTCTATTATATCCCGAGTAGAAATCTTGCTCCAGCTACAATAAACACCTGATCAGGCATCCTGACTTCTTTTTCCGGCCTTGATCAGAATTTTTTATCAAGCCCTGATCATTTTTGAAACACAATCCCTGACTTCCGTCTGATCAGGGTAAACAAATCAAGGCCTGATCAGGGTAAACTATCAAGGCCTGATCAGGATAAAAAATCAAGGCCTGGTCAGTGTAAAAGACCAAGGCCTGATCAGCGTAAAAAATTAAGGCCTGATAAGAGCTTAATTTTTCACGGCTTGATCAAAATGAAAAATCAATATGATTTTTCACGGCTCAGGATGACCGATTTTTTCCTGAAATAAAAAATACAACGCATACACAAAAGAGAAAAAGGTACCACTTTATAAATAACGCTGATCGTTTATTTTTTAATCTTAATATAAAATTTATCACATATATTTTTCACATATATCTATGTGGAAAACAAACATCATTTTTCTTGTATTTGTAATAGAACAAAAACTCGAAATAAACTAAAATATATCACTGTATTATATTCCACTTATCATCCCGAAATTAACTAATATATTTTTTAAACAAAAACTTAAGAAACTTCGTGAATAAAGTAAACAGAGCTCAACGTTTTTATGACCAGACGTTTCTAGGAAACGTTACATTGGGCGTTCTGTTCGTTTTTTTTACGCGACGCTCGAAACTTGTCCCAGTCTTTTGCTGAATTAATCAGGCCTTGATACCGATCCAACAGCTTGTCCAATTTGCTTCGAAAGAACTTCTATTCCGTGTTCCCTATATTTCGAAATGACAGCCACTGAAAAATACGAAAATGTGTATCCCACTTAGAATTCAATGTCTACATATATATTTATATAAGGTATGCACATTATTTTATTAGAGTGGCACAAATTTGAGCTCTATTTTTTTTCCTTTTTCTCACCATCCAATTATCTACTTTAAAGAAGAAAAAAAATTGTTGCGAAAGCTGCGAGCGGTCATTTTTTAACGAAAATTAGAATTGAAGCAGGAGAGCCCGTACAGCGAAGACCAACCAAGTAATGGTGAGTTGACAGCGTAGTGCAGTTCAGTGAATGTAATGTCCATCCGAAGTGCATTTCTTATGGGCTAACTTGCACCTTTGGAAATACTTTCACTTAACTGAACTACGCAATCAACTTATCATTATTCGGTTAGCCTACGCTGTCCGGGCCCGTAGCGAAGGCTAACCAAATAATGGTAAGTTGACAGCGTAGTGCAGTTCAGTGAATGTAATGTCCATCCGAAGTGCATTTCTAATGGGCTAACTTGCACCGATGGACTTACTTTTACTTAACTGAACTACGCAGTCAACTTGTCATTATTCGGTTAGCCTACGCTGTCCGGGCCCGTACAGCGAAGGCCAACCAAATAATGGTAAGTTGACAGCGTAGTCAGTTCAGTGAATGTAATGTCCATCCGAAGTGCATTTCTTATGGGCTACCTTGCACCGATGGAATTACTTTCACTTAACCGAACTGCGCAGTTAACTTATCATTATTCGGTTAGCCTACGCTGTCCGGGCTAATCAGCACCCATGGCAAAACCTTTACCAGATTAAACTACACTGTCAGCTTACCATAATTTGGTTGGCCTACGCTGTCTCTTTTTCTCCTCTGACAAAGGAGACGGACCAAGTAAAGAAAAATAAAAGTGATACACAAAACAAATATAAATCTACTTACATAGTGGTAGCGCCAACACATGCCAATCCTCAGGAATTTCGAGTTGTTCCTCGCTGAGAGGATCTGTTCCGGATCTGTCAAATGTATCATAATAAATATTTCAACCAATGCATATATAATTTGGCGTATGGTTAATTTACAGTCAGATTTAATCCAATTTATATTTATAGATTTAAGAATTGTAAGTCTTTGAAAAAAATTAATTGTTATACTAACCTGCTGCTGTATTATTTCTTCGTTTTTTCCCTTATTTAGAGCCCGCTATTCACGCAGACACAGTCGTTGCACAATCTTCCGATTGTATTTGTCCATCTTATTCACAACGTACACGTTATTTGTAAAAATGTATAAAGTGATTAATAATATGTCTCGTGCTTCTCTCGTGTCTGTGTATCATTTGACAAGATGAGATTAGGCACGTTTTTAGCGCCAAACTGTAGAAGTCCAGTTACATGATGATTGCTTGAAGTTAGCTGGATCAGGCGAATTGAAGTAAGCCGTAAGTCCAGTTGCTTGACATCGCCTGAAGCTAGCCGGGTCAGGCGAATTGAAGTAAGCCGTAAGTCCGGTTGCTCGACCACCGCCTGACCCCAGCTTGATCAGGCAAATTAAGGCAAACTTAAGTAAGGCCTTTGTACTACAAGCTGATCAGGCGCAGATCAAATATCAGGCCAGCCTGACAATATTTCTACTCGGGATATTTTGACTTAAAAAAATTTGTAAAGCTTATTTAAATGTTAATAAAGATTATGCAAAAACAATGAGATTGATTATTTCGATGCTTTGCCCGTAAAAAATTATTGAAAAAGCCGTAAAAAAACAGCCGAGAAACTAGAGGACCCCGTTAACATAAGAGGTAAACGAATTAGTACCTAATTTCAGGAAATTTTCCAAAAATCATACTTACCATAACTCGAAATCCTTGGACTTTGGACTAAGGTAACCTAGGCTAGATATGTTCTTGACGAGGTGACCTATCACCTCCTTAAGGCTTTGCATCGACCTTCCTAACACGCTAGACATAACAGACACTGGTGGATGGGTGAAAGATGTCCTAAGAAGAAAAAAGACTGGGGAAACAAAAAGACAGAAACATAACGAGAAGGACCAAAAAGGACAGCAAGAGAGGGAGAGAGAGGGGGGGGAGAGAGAGAGAGAGAGAGAGAGAGAGAGAGAGAGAGAGAAATTTCA
Organism: Ophion slaviceki; assembly: GCA_944452715.1. NCBI lineage: Eukaryota > Metazoa > Arthropoda > Insecta > Hymenoptera > Ichneumonidae > Ophion > Ophion slaviceki. Next base: position 31,337 of record CALYCA010000233.1, on the reverse strand, counting down.
CATCGTGTCGGAATTACGAGAAAAAAGTCGCGCCGCGACGAGAGAGCGACCACCCTCCTATGCCTCCCTACTACGGCAAAGCGTGGCGCGGGGTTGCCCAGGGGCCACGCGTAATAACGAGTTCGAATCCCCGAGCAATTAAGCTGACGGTCACGCCAGGTTTCAGCCCACGGGGGTTGAAGAGTTAAGGGGTGACCGAAGTCGAGACTGAGAGGCAGGCAGGAGAGCAAAACCAAGAGTGATCAAGATCACACGTATGTGTATACAGGGTGTTAGGAACTTCTATGGAAAGCTTTGAGGGGCTATACCAGTGAACGCTGACAATTTGGGTGATTTTCGGGATTTTTTTGGAAGAAAAGTACTCAATTAAATGTTCCGGAAAATTGAGAATCTATTTGGGTATATTTGACCTATATCACATAATTTTTTCATAGAAAAATATTGACATCCAAGCGACTTATGGGCTGCCTTCGGAGGCGCCAAAAAAAAAGTTCCTCCACTGCTGACATGATTCCGGCCGATTGAGCAGCTGAAACCGAAAAAGGAAAAAAATGTCGTCAAACTGGAAGGTATTTCCTGTACAATGACGTAGGATTTTCGAAAAATATCAAAATCTAATAAAATGGCGATGTTATGAAAAAAGTCTGTTTTCTTGCCTATAAAATGGTCGTTTTTTTCAATGCCAAATCGTCAATTTTCATCCAATCAAAAATATCCTACGTCATTGTAGAGTAAATATATTCAAGAGTACTCAGTTCAAATTTCAAGTCAATCGGATAATTGCTCTTTGAGTTACAATGTCAGAAAATTTTTTAAATCTCTTTTTGTGAAAAACGCGTTTAAAGATTTAATTATCGATTTTTGCGAGATAAAATAACTAGAGATACGGCCTTGAAATTTTTACGGGATATTCTTGAAAGTGTAAACTGTTTAAAAAGGCAGAAAAAAAATGATTTTTTGAAAGTGTCACACTAGTATAGCCCCTTAAGGAGGTGATAGGTCACCTCGTTAGGAACATATCTAACCTTGGTTACCTTAGTCCAAAGTCTAAGGATTTCGAGTTATCACGGTAAGTAGGATTTTTGGAAAGATTCCCAAAATTAGGTACCAAGTAACAGGCTAAGTCTCAAAAATGGTCTATCCTTTTAAAAAAACATCATGCAAATCAGCAAATTTTTTTCTCGCCTAAAAATATATTCCCTCTTAAAACGTCTGTGCACCGAAGAATCAAAAGAATATGGTCTATGCTGGTACGGGTTTTATGATGTGGCTCAAGGACGAGGTCCCTTTAGGCAGTCGAACGTAAGCGAATTTTCAATATTTTTTTGTGTCGAAACTCTTTTTTCTATTGAATTTGAATTTTACGTACAAATAGTTACAGATTCTCAGTTTCCAAAAAAATTGTTTTTTTTAATATCTAAAAATGACTGCTGTACGACACTTGCTTCAGAGCCGTTTGTGGCCTGAGTTGTTCCACGGCGTGCAACCTAGCGCCTGGTGCATTTATCCGAAACATCAGAGCCAAAGAGTTTTACATTTCTAATATTCACACGCTCTATGTGAACCTAAAATATACAAAGAAAAATGAAAATTTAAAAAATGGTACATGTTAGAAAAAATGTTCAATTTTTCATGAAATTTTTACCATAGTATTCGTCAATAAAAAAGGCGATGTTTAAATATAATTCTGTAAAAAACTCCAGGTCCAAATAGACGGTACTTATGTTATCTAAAAGTATGCAAAACTTCGAAATGATCGTTTGGATAGTTTTTGAGTAAGCTTTTACGAGGTTCACGAAGGAAAGGTTTTCACGTAGACGTATTCAGCTTCAGGGCTCAAAAATGTTGTCACTAAAATACCTATCGACTAATTTACGATCTTTTTTCATAAAGTTTCATTAACATTTAAGGTTAAAAAGACGACTTTTTAACCTTAAATGTTAATGAAACTTTATGAAAAAAGATCTTATGCAGAATTTCCATACACACCAATTCGGCCATCTGACTTTGACAGCCGGCGGTGTAAAATTGCTTAGTTATTGTCGATTCATATCATTTGTAAAAATGGCATGCGAAGAACCAAAAGTAGATTTAAAAAAAAATGACATAAAGCCCAAAATCTCGAAAACTGTGGGACTACCCATGTAGAGGTTGCCATGAGTTTCCCAATGTTACGATCAGGCCAATATTGGGACCATCGTATAAGCCAACGAAAGAGAAATAATATTGGCCCATTACTGTTCCACTTTAAACTAAAAACTGGCACAATATCGGCCCATCCCTAAAGCCTGTCCTGGCCCATCTTTAAAAACTAATAAACAGCCGTGATAGTTAAACTAAATTTGCTAATTTGAATAATGGGGATACTAAAAGACTGACAATTTCGTTGGCCCAATATTGTTCCGTTATAAATTGAAAACCGGCACAATATCGGCCCATCGTTTAAAACCAATAAACCGTGATGGTGGAACTATATTTGCCAATTTAAAAACTGGTAATGCTAAAATACAAGCAATTACATTGGCCGGTTATTGTCCCGTTATAAATTAAGAACCGGCACAATATCGGCCCATTACTAAAGATTATCCTGGCCCATCTTTCAAAACCAATAAACAGCAGTGATAGTTAAACTAAATTTGCCAATCCTAAAGCTGGCAATCCTAAAATACTGGCTATTACATTGGCTCATTATTGTCTCGTTCTAAATTGAAAACCGACACAATATCGGCCATAGTTAAAACCTATCATGGCCCATCTTCTAAATTTATTAAACAGTCATGATAGATAAACAATATTTGCCAATTTTTAAACTGGTGATGCTGAAGTACTGCCAATTACATTGGCCCATCATTGTTCCGTTATAAATTGAGAACTGGCACAATATCAGCCCATTACTAACACCTATCCGGGCCCATCTGATAAAAGCAATAAACAGCCGTGATAGTTCATCGAAATTTGCCAATTTAAAAACTGGCAATGCTAAAATACGGAAAATTACATTTAATTAATCTAAGCCCTTTATTGGCTAAGTGGGTCAGACCATACCTGCTTTTATTTAATTTAAGCCTTGGGTTAATATCATTCATTATCTGTATATTGTGCCAGAATAGGCAAATAACTGGCACGTCATATATTAATCGTCTATATTTTGTAATTCAGTTTTTGTAATCAAGTCTTGGCCTATTATTGGCATTTGTAAATAACCAACATAAGTAAGTAAAATATGCCAATTTTCAAACCTGTCATATACGCAAATCACAATTTATTTCAAGGTTATTCCATGAAATATGTATCCATAAGGACCAATCTCGGGCCAATCTTGGCCCGATATAGGTTGAATATTTATCACGCACTCAAACAGACCCCAACAAACTCACGGCCCAATATTCTAGATAGACTAACTTCTAGATAGACCGACTGTGAAGGCCCATCATAGAGCCAGTGGTCAATTTCTACATAGGCCCTTTAAGATTGCCCACATAGGGCCAAGTGCAATCACCAACATTGCCGCTACAATCAATCAAATCATCGGCCCAATAATTGTTGGCTCTGTTGGCCGATATCGGGCCGTTCTTATCATTTCCACAAAGGCACCTCATTGGTAAATACTCACGGCCCAATATTCTAGCAAGGCTAACTGTGAAGGCCCGTCCCAGGCCCAACGGTCAATCTCTACATGGGATATTACGTAACTGAAATTCCTTCATTTAGTAGGACGTGATCCGACCTATCGACAGTTGCAGGATTATCCATTCATAGCAGGACACCCGGTATATGTAATATTTTTAAATTACTATATACTCGTATGCGTAACCCATAAAATAGTGCCCACTCGCGTAAAATAAAACTACGCATATTTGTTTTAAAATAATATTATTATTATTATAGCTCTAAATAGCTGTCCGTGCAAATATAAACGCACCCTTGAGCCCATGCGGCAACCGGAAATGCTCCGATTTTATCAAAACTGGACCCAATTGTCACCAACCTCCCTCCCTCTCTCTCTCTCTCTCTCTCTCTCTCTCTCTCTCTCTCTCTCTCTCTCTCTCCCTCTCTCTCCGCGTGAAAATTTGTTCATAGATGTTCACGAATACGTCGTCCTCGGCTGCAGCACGGTTGTACCTTGTACCTCAACCATTGTCACCCCTTCCTCCTTCTCCTGCTACCCCTCGCGCTCCCTCTTGCGCCGTCCTCTTGCCTCTCGGCCTATACTCTGATCCGTGAAACATCGCACGCAGTCGCGGATGCTGCACGCTCCCCCCTGCTGTTGATGTTGTACAAAGCTCGCCGGGTAGAATCCACCGAAGCGTAGAATTTCTATATGAAACACGCGTGTACCACGTGTAGTATATAGCGCAATAATAGTAGGGAACGAGGCTACGAGGCCGAGAGGGACAGGGAGCGAGAGAGATAGAAAGTGAGGGCGAGTGAGAGAGGATTCGTACCAGTGTGTTTGCTCTGTATATCGGCTTATTTACGTACATGCATATATATTTTTATATACATACATGTACATTCAAGCATATAAATATACCGGGTGTCCCTCTTATCTCTGCCCCCCGAAATAACTCGGTAATTATCGCTGACGCACAGTGAAGGTCACCTCCACTTTTTAAAATGGAATCGAACATTTTTTTTCAACCATCTTGTGGAGCACCTCAAGCCGCATAAAAAACGGGGGTCAAAGTCGTTCAAGGTCATTCAAGGTCGGTATCGATGATACAAATCTAAATATCTCGGATCACTACCAAATATTTGGTAGTGATCCGAGTAGATTTGTCTTTCATTTTTCTAGGTGACCTTGAATGACCTTGGACGACTTTGACCTCCTAACGTTTTTTTATGCGGCTCGAGGTGCTCCACAAGATGGTAGAAAAAAATATACCATTCCATTTAAAAAAAGTGGAGGTGACCTTCACGGTGCGTCAGCGCATCCACCGAAATAAAAAAAAATTGGTCACATTTGATGGTCCCCTTCACAACGTACAACGTTTGTCTGGAACATTTTTTTACGACGTCGATAATCACCGAGTTGTTTCGGGTGGCAGAGACAAGAGGGACACCCTGTATACATATACAGGGTATGCCAGAACTGAATGCGTTCCCTGTAATGGGGCGTTGCGTGTGAAATTCTGAGTCGATTGATATCAGCATGTGTAGCTCTCAGATCAACCCCTGAATTATTATTAATTTTTAAAGGCGAGCCAATCGGGTGCCTGCAGGGGCGGTGCTCCCGCCGGGCACCACTGCACGCGCCTGATTGGCCCGCCTTTAAAAATCAATAATAATTCAGGGGTTGATCTGACACCCACACATGCTTATACCAATCGACTCAGAATTTCACCCCCATCCCCCCCATGGCAGGGAACGCATTTAGTTCTGGAACACCCTGTATATACAGACTCGGTCAAAAAGTGACGTCCAAAAGGAAAATCTGGATGCCTCGTATCAATACCTATACGAATCACCATCTATGTTCTACGATCATTTGACTTTTCAAGAAAAATACATTTTTTTATTTTTCTCTCTTGCGTATGTACTCTCTTCGCGATTTGTTAAACTGGTGTTACCCTTGCCAAATGCCCCGTTGAGCAATAAATAAATGACCAACCAGCCACCAATGCAGATGCCTCGCATTTTGTTCGAAAGTTAATCAAAATAGGTTTGAGAGAACCAGTCACTAGTTCGGATGATAAAAAAAATAGTTGAACTAGTCTACATGAATACTAATTCCATTAAAAAATACTTCTATCAAAAAACATCACATAACCCTTCCTTGACACACTGGGTTATTTTCACCCGGACGAATTCGAAATAAAATGCTCACTTTCCTAAAACTGAAAACATTCAGTTCTGGGACACTCTGTATGTGCCGTCTGTATACATATAAATAAATATATATATGTGTGTGTGTGTATGAATATATATATATATATATATATATATATATATATATATATATATATATATATTATTTTAACGCACAGCCATAACAATATCACTACCATTACCGACTGCATAAAGCCATGAATATATAATATAGAGCATATATTGCTTTCTATACGTCGACGTTACTACTTTTGATACAAGCATTTTCGTGTATCCTTATATAAGTGGGTATAACTGCCGTGAGCATATATATATATATATATATATATATATATATATATATATATGTCAAACGGCAGTTTGTGGGACTTTTTTGAGAGGCATATATTTACCGCGATTTCCGTACGTTCTATCACCCTCAACATTTTTCGGGAAGATTTTTCATTATATAAAGCCCCTAAAAGTATATATACTACAAAAAGTATATACTGGTAGTTTTCAGGACTATCGGTAAATTGGCAGTTTTCGAGACATTATGAGGCGAATGGGCTCTTTTCAGGTCTTCGCGTATATAGGCAGCTTCCAGGTCGTTTTTAGAGAGATAGGTATTTTTCAGGTCTTTTCGAATATATATTGGCAGTTTTCGAGGCAGCAGTACCAAGAGATCCGCATTCTCCAGGTCTCTGTAAATGTATTGGCAGTTTCCAGGACAGTATATATCACGTAGTTCATGTCTCCAAATATATACTGGCAGTTTTCGGGGCAGTAGTACCAAGAGATCGGCATTTTTCAGGTCTCTGTAAATGTATTGGCAGTTTCCAGGACAGTATAAATCACGTAGTTTATGTCTCCACATATATATTGGCAGTTTTGAGACATTATGAGGCGAATGGGCTCTTTTCAGGTCTTCGCGTATAAAGGCAGTTTTCAGGACCTTTTAGAGAGATAGGTTTTTCGAATACATATTGGCAGTTTTCGAGGCAGTACCAAGAGATCGGCATTTTTCAGGTCTCTGTAAATGTATTGGCAGTTTTCGGGACAGTATAAATCACGTAGTTTATGTCTCCACATATATATTGGCAGTTTTGAGACATTATGAGGCGAATGGGCTCTTTTCAGGTCTTTGCGTATATATCATTTTTCAGGTCTCTGTAAATGTATTGGCAGTTTCCAGGACAGTATATATAGCGTAGTTTATGTCTCCAAATATATATTGGCAGTTTTCGGGACAGTATAAATAGAAAGTTACGTTCCAGGGCTTTGCTGGTATTCACGAGATCGGAGACAATGCAAAGTGATTGGTGTTTTTAAAACCTCACATTAATCAATAATTTTCGAAGCACAGGGGACAGTTCTACTCGCCGTAAAGAGTGAGCATATCATCGGGAATCATAGTAACAGAATGAACTCGAAACCACTTTGTTTGATTCTTACTTTTTATTATTCGTAGCAAAATAACGGTACGGAAATATATTTTTTTCAATGAAACTCATTAGATCAGTTTTATCTCAATGATATAGTTTTTATGGTCCCTTCAAATTGTAATCGAATAAACAAACGGAACACAATTGTATGATGTACATTTTCAATGATAATTTACTTTGTTTCTCTAAATTGTTATACGTGGTTAAGTAACATTGCATGAGCAGTGTTTTCAAATTAAATTCTTTTGAACAATTATAACATTTATAAAATACTTTCAAATTTGTATTCTCAACATTTTAACAGTAGGAACTTTTTTCCGCAAACTTGACTATTTCTTTCCAAGTTACATAGTATAAGTTACATATTATATTATATAATTAGATTGAATATTATAAATCCTATAATATGAATTTGGGAGAAAGCTTCATGCTCTCATCCCCAGAAAATAACCCCAGGAGCATCGAGAAGGTTTGTACCCAAAACCTAAAAAGACACGATAGCACTGTAGAAGCACAGAACTTCAGTGAATCGCGAGATTAACAGGCGAGTGCTCAGTTGTACGAATTGACACACGATGATATCCCGCGACGCCCTCACGTGAACAACAAGAAGTATGTACTGGTAGTTTTCAAGACTATCGCTAAATTGGCAGTTTTCGAAACATTTAGGGACGAATGGGCCTTTTCAGGTCCTGGCATATACAAGCCGCTTCCACCACATTTCGAGCCGTTCGCGCAATTATGATTATGCTCTCCTAAACTCATAAAATTACCCTGCAATTCCTCGGAAATGGCAAGGTGACGCCACGAATAATTTATCGAAGAATTTAATCCAACAAGGCCCAAACAAACCCAAACATTCTTCCATGTTAATGGTTTTTTTTATCATGATTGTTTGGTGATTATTTCGCAATGGAGAATGTCGAAAGCATTATACACTATTACTTGCACGGTTACTCGTACTTTTTGAGCTCGTCTCTGAAGTCGTTAAGAAATGAAGATTTTTTTAGAGTCTACATTTTATTCGCACGAGAGGCTCAGGTCGTGATATTAGATATTGTATATCGTGAGGCTCAGGTCGATCTAGTGAGCGATAACACTGTAACAGAATGGACATAAGGATTCGAAGACACTTTGTTTTATTATTAATATCACGGTAACGTTGCATACATCATATATTGCGCGAAGCTTATTTTTTGCACATTTTTTGAATAATTTATTTTCTTTTATTTTCTCAATAATCATTTTACGTGGTTATGGGGTTACGCGGGTTTCGAAGCCAAAAAAGCATATTTTCTCTATTTAAAAAAATATAATATGTCAATTATTCTATTCAAAATAAAAAGCACATTAAAAGCAATATTTCATTTTTACAAACTTGAAAAAATTTTGGACATTCACCCGGTGAAACCTACGTTCCGGGGCCTCCTAAAAAACGGTGGACACGATTTCTCGAAAAAACGGTGGACACGAAAAAGGAGACGCATGTTGTGCAACGTACAGTTGCACAACATGCGTCTCCTTTTTTGGACATTATATGAGATTCATGACAAACATAATAAATATTATCATCGGTGAATTCCACTAACGCGTACATCTTCAGCCACGTGCCTTTTCGCAATAAATTAATATTTTGCCGTGCAGGAAGAAATAAAGTCTCGGGAAAACGACCAACCCGTGAAATGGTCTATCGTTCGCAGTGCAAAGACTGTCCTTCTTCCTGCGAAATTACACACAATTTACTGTGATGAAAACTTAAACGAGCTCGCCAATTCGGATATACGTCGAGGCGAAGGTACCCTTTGTCTCTGAGACTGAGGCGCAAGGCGATCCGAGGTACAGTGAGAGAGATAGAGGGCGATACACAAAAAGCGATACACAGACAGCTATATCGAGTCTATATTTCGAGGCAGAGGCAGCCTTTGTCTCGGGCGCGAAAAACCGGCACGCGACCGAGAGGTGCGAGACGAGCCGACAAAGAGTGACGGAGATAGAGACACAGCGCGACACACAATGAACGATACTCGAAGACTCTCTTTCTTCCTGCTAATCCCCTCCTACGAAGTCACACAATTTCTTCTATCAGAACCAGGGGGCGACACTGGTAGATAAATGCTGTTCGCAAAATGTCCTTACCGCACTGTGGCGTTAGTAGTCGTGTGACAGGCATGCATATATATGTACGTTGCACCGGTCCTTCGAATATTTTACACGAATAAAAGTATAGTGTAGATAACTTTTCGAAAACCATTATCCGCGTGTATGATGGATTCTGTTATCGCTGTAACAGTTCGTTATTACGATAACAGCACGGAACGAAAGTATCGAATCGTTCATCTGATCGAAGTATTTAGAGCCGAAGGTTGTCACATAACAGCCAACGCTAGGTAGTGGCGATTACAAGAACTAAAAAGCCGGGACGAAACGCGTTTTCGTTTCTCGTATAGGCCTCCGAAGTAACTCTAGTAGCCCAGCCATGGAGCCTAGATACCAGGAGGTTCAGCGGCAATGCAAAGGCGCTGAAAAAAGCGTCCCCGAAAATATCCCGAAGTGATGGCGCTGGGGTGCAGCGGCACCTACATATATAGTAATATATTGGTCAACGAGGTGAAAGTGATCGGATGAGTTTCTAACCTCACGACAGACCGATCGTGACATCAAACATCGAAATATCCGCAGATTCATAATTTCCTCATGACGGTTCGGAAAAAAAACGCAAAAGCGAGAAAAGATCTCAAACTCAAAATGGCGGCGATACAGCCCATCTAGAAAAACGTGTTTTTTTTACATATAGCTTCACGGGAGAACGGTTTTCTCTTAAAATATAAGACCTGAAACAAAAACCAAAAAAAATGATAATTTATATATTATTAGCTATGAGACTACCTAGAAATTTGCTTTCAAATTTTTCAAAAATAGCGCACTTTGAAGGAAATAAATCGATTTTTTGCCAAAAAAGCGGTAAATTGTTTATAAAAAGAAGTTTACATTTAATCAAAAAACGGCTACGTACTCCCATAAAGAATATAATTGTGAAGCTGCTATCAAAATTTCAAATCGATGCATGCAAAGGTGGTCGAGTAATCCGTCTTCCGAGATCAAAAAAAGTGGTTTCGAGAAAAACTCGTTTACAGTTGTACGAGCAACTCAGCGCGCGCTCCAAGGCAGTGCGGCCAAATCGATAATTGAACCTTTTAATTAAAAAACTTGCTACAGGACCAATTGCATATTATTTTCATGACACCAAAGTATTTTTAGGGAAGAAAACGTCTTTCCAAAATCCTAGACTGGTGTTATCCCTTAACACTAATGAGGGTTAGGTACATCATCTGTGATCTGTCTTAGATCGCACCCATGTTTAGCGTATATCTATATACATATAGGTGCCGGAGCACCCCAGCGCCATCATTTCTTGTTCTCGTTTTGGGGACGAGTTGAAAGGCCTCGCTGAACCTCCTGGTATCTAGGCTCCATGAGCGCAGCACTAGCGGCGAGTTTTGTAAAAATTTTGATTGATTTTCGTCTGCTAGTGCAGTATGCCGGTCGCCATTTAAATCAGGTGTTTGCGTGAATGACAACACCGCGTGTGATGTTTATGTTGTAAAAACAGCGTTTCACGTGATATTTGGGATTGTTGACGCGTGTTTGAGGAAGAACGTTTCCCATCACAGTCTTTTTCTCACCAGCAACAATTTCGCGAACTTCCGATACATGATGACCATCGAAAGTTTTCTGCCTATATTACAACATCCTTTATATAAATTTCCGATGCAAACAATAATTTAAACAGAAATTTTGAAAAAACGGCACAAAAAAAGTGGTGTGCAGCCAATGTATGCAATTCCATTAACATTATCTTCGTCACATACCTATAGATATGCTTCAGGGCGAAAGGAAGTCATGAGAATACATTGAAATCCGCAAGTAATCGTTATTAGTGCCATCACACTATTTTATTTTATTTACAAGCACATTCCATTCACAATGTGAGATCTACAATCGATAATGCTTGCTCAAGCCTATCTCTGATTAAAAAGTTTTACCACTTGAAAGTTATAATAAGATAATGTCAAAATTTTAAAAT
>CALYCA010000233.1:0-15000 GCA_944452715.1 Ophion slaviceki | reverse complement strand
CGCAGATTTAAAAAAATACGTGTCGCCTATTTTTACCCATTTTACAAACATGCCAAATTTCGTCGAATGTAACCTCATACATATATGTGTGGATATGTATCAGTTTTTTATAAGCTACGAATTTTGTGAGGGTTATTTTTCTCTACGACTAACATTTATTAAAATAAAATAGAAGACTTTTGAAAAATCAATTTTTGCGAGTTTTGACCTTGAAAATCAAATGTGCAAGCATTTTCATCATCATATTCGTGCTCAGCAAGTCAAAACACATGGGTGCACGAAATTCCAAATTATTCGGCGGTATGGGCTTTTCGAAACCACACCCGGAAGATCTGTTGACAAATGTTGTCAAATGGCAAGCCTCGAAAGCAAACGAAAAAACCGGAAGCCCGACATATTGTTTTTTTTTACGAATATCATATTTATTATTTTATTAAATTCTATACTGAATTATTCTATTAAAGATTAAAACGTAAACGTCGACGATATGGACAATGAATAAAAGTCAGAAAAGTAACTAAAATGAGTCCAATTCATCCCTCGATACTGACCTGCGTCGTTCGCTACTCGCCAGACCTCCTCTGTTTAACCATAGACTACCAATCATTGCTGTGGCTCCGAAGAAATAAAAGAGAAATAAAACAATAAAAACATTGTTTTTTTCATCAATATATGTATACAGGGTTAAAAGAAGTAGCTAGGAAAAACAGGAGCCCTGGGAGAGGCGAAAGAAGCTCGGAACGGGGAATGAATGGGAGGCAAGGAAAAAGAAGACGTGGATGCCGGCAGCGAGAGGGGTTGTGAGCGCCCAGGTTATTTAATAACGAGCCTCGTAAATTCGCCCCCTGTCGCCCTGTGAGTAAGAAATTCGAAACGAACGCGAGCTGGGCCAACGTTAAAACGTAAATGAAAGTGTCTATCCCTCTGCCCTCCTCCTCCTTACCGTCCCTTTCCCTCTTCCCGTCCGTTTCTTCGCCCGTCACTCGTCCTCCCGTGCTCTTAACGGCCTTCTTTCTCGGGAGGTGTAGCAGGTGACTACAGTGGGGAGCGGGAGTGTGAGCGGGAGAGAGAGAGAGAAGGCGAGAGAGGAAAAGAGAGTGAGGGGTGAGAGGGGGAGCTGGAGAGAGAGGGAGCGGGAGAAAGTGTGAGCGGGAGAGAGTGTGAGCGGGAGAGAGTGTGAGCGGGAGAGAGTGTGAGCGGGAGAGAGTGTGAGCGGGAGAGAGTGTGAGCGGGAGAGAGTGTGAGCGGGAGAGAGTGTGAGCGGGAGAGAGTGTGAGCGGGAGAGAGTGTGAGCGGGAGAGAGAACGAGCTGGAGAGAGAGGGAGCGGGGAAGAGTGTGAACGGGAGAGAGTGTGAGCGGGAGAGAGTGTGAGCGGGAGAGAGTGTGAGCGGGAGAGAGTGTGAGCGGGAGAGAGAACGAGCTGGAAAGAGAGGGAGCGGGGAAGAGTGTGAGCGGGAGAGAGTGTGAGCGGGAGAGAGTGTGAGCGGGAGAGAGTGTGAGCGGGAGAGAGAACGAGCTGGAGAGAAAGCGAAGGGGAGAGAGAGCGAAGGGGAGAGAGTGTGAGCGGGAGCGGGAGAGAGGGAAAGACAGGCAGAGAGGGAGAGCGGGAACGAGACAACGAGTGACGAAGAGGAAGAGGGAGGGGGAGCAGGATAGTGAGGAAGGTGGAGGGAGAGAGGCAGAGAGTGAGCGGGAGAGAGAGGGAGAAGGAGTGAGAGGCAGCGGCAGAGCGCGAGGGAGGAAGAGGGAAGGGCGAGAAAGAAAGAGTGAGTGATAGATAGAGAGAGGGGGGAGGGAGAAAGAGTGCGCGAGAGAAAAGACGATGGGAAACGAGCTGGATGACGAAGTGACGAGCAAAGGCAGCAGGACGAGCTCTGCATGACTCTGTGCATAAGTGGACTCATATATATTTATATATAGGCAGGAAAAGACGAGAAAATGAGGGAAAAAAGAAAACGTGGAGATCTCGTTTGGACGTCGGGAGCGCGTTGAAGTTCATTGCAACGACGAACTTTAAGGGGTTTGGATCTCTCTCTCTCTCCCTCTCTCTCTCTCTCTCTCTCTCTCTCTCTCTCTCTCTCCCTCTCTTTTATCCTCTTCTCAGGTCGCTCTCTAAATACCACTCCTACGAATCACGAACCATGTCAGTCGAACTTTTTCTCCCTGAGTCGTTACGCCAGGACAGAGCGGGGGTGCGCGTGGCTCTCAATTTCATTAAAGGCAGCGGTAGTGAGCGCGCGGGCGCGCAATGAGCCGGTGAACCGCGTCGAACTGCGGTGAGCCGGATGGATCGTGAGCAAGCGGATGGAAAATGAAATAAATAAAAATGGAAAAAAGGCAATACCAATTCGCCAATTCATCGATGAGTTTTTGTTGGTTTTTTTTTCCTCGTCGATTCAGATCGAACACTTTTTCAATTGGAGCATGGTTGCTTCATCAGCTGCCCTGTTAAATGAGCCTGCATGAGCTTTAGGCCCCAAAAACAAGTCGATTTTCAATCTTTTTTTTTCCGTACAAAGTATTGGGATGATGAGGTCGGGATTTTACACACTATTGATACATAGTCTTGACAAGGTGGAGTTTTTTTTTATTGAAAAATATCGATAAACAATGGAGTCATTGTTGTTTAAACAAAGTGCCGCCGTTGCTGCAACGCCGTTAGGTGTAGGTGCTTCTGGTAACTAGGCTCATCCGGAGTGAAAAACAGGAGATTGTTCTTCTGCTGTATGATGGTAAAACTTGCGAATGACTGGATACTTAAAAATTTTTTTGAAAATCATCAAAAGGACGCGTTGTAAAAAAAAGGACGATTTTGACGAAAAAAAGACTTTAATAATTTTTTATTGACAAATAGATAAACATATGAAAAAATTGTCTGATCATACGATAAAAAAAAACTTTCGTATGGCTGGATACTTTTTTGAAATGTTGTAAACTTCAAAAATGGCAAGTTGTAAAAAAGTTCGTTTTTTTTACTAAAAGACTTTTACTAAAAGACAAATGGATAAAGATAAGGAAAATCGCCCCGTGATACGATAGAAAATGTTATAAATTATGCTCTGTCCGAATTTGAATGAACCGGACGAATGTATCTTGAGATACGACTTACACCGTTTTGAAATTTTTAAATAACGCAGTGGGTGATTTGACCCTCCACAAAAATCGTCACGACTCGCTCAATTTTTCGATTTTTCGCGAAATCCTGGTTGCAAATTCTTGTCAAGGCCCCAGGCTATGAAAACTGTGCAACCAAAAAATCGTATTTTCGAAGTTTCGAGCCTAAGCAGACCTCTGAAGGCGGACGAAAAAAAATATCGCAGGTCTCGATAAAATGGGCTCGATAATTTGACAAAGTTCGGCAGAACTTGTCTTGCTTTCCTGCAATAACTAACGTCCACCGGACGAGCACGGTGCACGCTTTGCTCACGAATGATTCGCGAGTGAGGGAAAATCAAGTTCCGGCTATGAGGGTACGGCAACGGGGCAAAGAGAGAAGAGGGAGAGGGAGAAAAAAAACAGAGCATCGAACAAAGTTTTCGGGAATCGATTTACAGGGTAGGGAAAGACGGAGAGAGCGAGAGAAATAGCGAGAGAGAGAGAGAGAGAGAGAGAGAGGGGGGGGTAGGTTTTTGTTTTGTAACCTCGGCGCCCACCCCTTCTGCCCTCTACACACAGCCTAATTGTTCTAGCCACGGCTGTTGGCAGTTAAGGGCTGGTTTTCTAATTACATTTCGCAACTCTACGCGGATGCAGTAAACCTTCCAACACGCGTTCCCAACTTCTCTCTCTCTCTCTCTCTCTCTCTCTCCCTCTCCCCCCTCTCTCTCTCTTTTTTGAAAACTCCCCCGCACTTCTTTTCCTGCTGCACAGGGTACAAAACTTTTGCACGACCAACTTTGCGGAAAATCGAACTTTTCGCCCCCCTCCCTTGCCCTCTCGCTACTCCACGGGACCTGTGCGCCTGTCGCGCGGTAAGCCGAGTGTACCGAGGCTTACGTGCCCTGTGCACAAGTAGTATTTCATTAATACGTCGGATAAGGAGAGTTGAATGAGTCTCGATAACTGAAAAAAGCTCGGGAACAAACGGATATATGTATGTGTGTGTATATATATATATATATATATATATATATATATATATATATATATATATATATCGTGTGCAATTGAAAGAGACAGGTAAAAAATACTCCGAGTGTTACGCATATACCCACACCATGGACGTACACTGATAAAAAAAGACTTATTGAAGTCAATTAAATTCGTTCATTGTTTTATTGCGATACCGTTTTATTTTAATCAACTAAGATGTTCATTAAATCAATTTTTTCCATTCGGTATTCCGGAGATTTTCTTCATATCTATTCTATCATTTAAATGAAGATCCATTGAATTAAAAAAAATAATTTTATTTTATTAAAAAAGGGTTAACCAAACTCATTTACTTGGTTTCAATGAAACGATTTTATCAGACCCCAACATTTTGCACAGCATAATAATTGAAAATCTCGTTTGACCGGATATCAAAAATGGAAAAAAAAACACTCTGTACATTGAAATTTGTAGACGTTCGGCCGATGACGTCTTTTGATGCAAACGGAAGACGTTTTCAGTGCCGTCTGTTAACAACAAAATCTGTCTGCACATTGACGCGCCGCAATTTTCCGTATCGTGACGTTTCAAGAATATAACATTTCTCGGTTATGGCTTTCCGGAAGTTTCTCATTTTGCGGAGCATGACGTATGTGGATTATGACAGCCTGCCGTATTTTCGGAGTTACGAGGCAACCGGATATCGAAATTCTGCACAGCGACGTTTTTTTCTTAACGCAGTTGTCACACTCAAATAGCGAAGAAAAGTTTTTCTCGTCACGAATGGTTATATATACACACACACACACACACACACACATGTGTATATATATATATATATATATATATATATATATATATATATATATATATATATATATATATATATATATATATATATATATATAAAAGTGTGTGTGTGTGTATAGAAAGGAAGAGACCGAGAGTTCGTAGTTATATATACGTTGAACTCTCCATCGAGTCTATATTTGAACAGCGCTGCTACACACGAAAGGGCTGTCAATACGGGCTACTGGGCCATAAAGTATTTTCGGTAATCGCACTGGATTTTCAATATGAAAAATCGATAAAGTTGCTCGCATAAATTTTGCCTCTACAATGAAGCTTGTATAAATCAGTTTTCCTGCATCATTATATTTCTATTTAGAAATGGAATTTTCTATTTTGGAAGCAAAACGGTCAAAATTTTATTTTTCTGTCCCCTCATCCGGACAAAAGTCTAAAAACACCGATAATTGAAGTGTCCATTTTTGGGCGGAACATCCGCTTTTATTTTCTGATCTTTCCAATTTCATTGATATTGAAAACTTTTTCTTGCGAATTAAGTGCATGGATCGCTAATGAGGACCCTCAAAAACGTTGTTAAGTAGCCTAGGATTGAGGTAAAAAAGATGTTTGGGCTACGAAATTTAAGGTGCGTTCGAATTATGCGAACTTCAATTTCAATGAAAATATCGCCACAGTGGTGGAAAAGATTTATCGAAGTCAAGTAAATGACCTTAGTTGATCCTTTTTTATTTAAGGATGTATGGCAACTAAGTTATTTACTACTGTTCGAATTGAAACTCACTGATATTGTAAAGGAAAATATCGAGAACTTTTTGAGATTAAAAAAACAAAATTTGCCCACGTGAATGCTGAGATAAACGAATTCAAAGTTGGGTCATTTAACACGGGGAACATAGGACTGTACGTCCAAAATTCCGTTTACATTGGCAAAAAAGGTATTTCCGGAGTACTCTTTTGTAAAAAAAACTTTTGTGCGGTATCGCTGTAATATGCATGATACGTTAAAAAAAAAATCGACATGTGCCCATATATTTTGCGAGATATTGCGAGTTAAATGGGACCGTTTTCGTATTTCTTTAGCTCGTATGTCGTAACCACGACAACGTCAGGGAAAACGTACATCAAATCAGCAACTAAATTTGCAGTTAAAAATTGAAAATTCTTCTTTCTGTACCGCATGTTTTACTTTGAGCTGTGGTAAATCTCCTTTTTAGCTTCAATGAATACTACAATTATTTTATTTAGTCTTTAAATGCGATTTTTGCAAATTGCATAATCAGTTCTGTAACGACTCTGCAGTAGCTGCCATACATCCTTAAATCACCTAAGATTTATGTGAAAAAAAACAAAGTCTTTTATATTTCATTCTACTATTTCAGAGATTTATTTCAAATCTTGTTTATTTATTCAAATCAAGATCTGTTTGCCACTGTTGAGAAAAAAATTGTATGCTTCTAATAATTTTAGCATTTGGTATGATTTACTCGAAAAAAAACAATTTTGTCGTATAGACTCCGTCTAGTCTACGGGAGCAAATATTTTATTGAATAAATTACACCAACTATTAAAATTATGAGAAGCATATAAATTTTTTACTATGAATTTGCTAGTTAATTCAAATTCACGGACGTAATAGTACGCTCTGTGGCCGCAGTGTGGCGCAGGGCCGAAGGCTTCTCGCCCAAGCCGTTAGTACTCCGAGGGAGCATACGACCGACTCCCCGAAACGTATCGGCGCCCCATAAGTTTAACGCATTGTCAACGAAAAAAAATGTTTGACTTGAATAGCGCCTAATTAAATTAAACGAATATCATTAAGGGGTATTCTTACTTTTTTTCAGAGGTTCATATTATAGATATTGATATAAAAGTTGTTACACTTGATAAATACACTTTCGAAATACAATAAAATAAATGTTCTTTATTTAAGTCACCATTTATAGACGAAAATGGTAGTTAAAAAAATGTCCTAAAAAATGTAGGTCTGCGCTGTTGGTGATATCGCGGAGATGGATCATCCGAAACAAAAAAAATCAAACGGTTTTAGATTCAGTATGTTAACACGGTCCTCTAGTTTCTCGCCTGTTTTTTTACGGCGTTTTCAATAATTTTTTACGGGCAAAGCATCGAAATAATCAATCTCATTGTTTTTGCATAATCTTTATTAACATTTAAATAAGCTTTACAAATTTTTTGAAGTCAAAATATATAATAGAATAAACGTTATAGTGGCCGACAGGAAGACATCAAGTAAAAGAGGTGCTTGACGGTGACCAAGATTGCGGCTGTTCTGCTTATCTGAAATCAAAAAACCAAACGGCATTTTAATGTTCATATTTAAGACTAGCGATTGAACTAGAGTGAATTCTAAATTACAAAAACTGACTTTTTTATACACTTTTTAAAATTACATTCTATTTTTTACTCATTTTTTCTTAAGTTTTTCGCTCGTACAAAAAAAACTATCAAAGCAATCACGATAATCCTAGTTCAATCGCTGGCTTATAACATATTAAAGATGCTGTATAAATTTGAACAAGATCGGTGCAGTAGTTTCTGAAATATCGTGGTCACCGTTTCGAAAAATGGCGTTTCGAGAAAAACGCGTTTGAAAGTATACCTGCTCCGTATACCTGCTCCGTTCCAGGGCCGTAACTTGTGAACCACTTCGAATATCGAAAAATCCTTTGGCACACATTTTCTACACATGCTGTAGATGTGATTTATGAAAACAAAAATCGATTTTTTCGACCCGAGAAACTAGACGATCACCTTAATGGCTATAGCGCATATCATACAATTTTTTATATATGCAAAAATAACAAAATGGCGGACATTTTTCGAAAAACCGTGTTTTTTCATCTTTTTTGCAAAAAAATATAGTAAATATCAAAAAAAAAAAAAATCCTTGATGTGCGCTATAGCTATAGTTGTAAAGAATATGTGGTTCAAATTTAATAAGGATCGGTTCAGTAGTTTCGAAGATTTTATTCGAGAAAAACGCGTTTAAAGTTTGTTTGGGTCACATAAATACTTTTTTTTTATTTACGTATTTCGAAAGTGATTTTATAAAGTGTAACAACTTTTATATAAAATCTATAATATAAACCTATCAAAAAATAGCCTTTTTGCGTCTAAAGTGAGAAGACCCCTTAAGAGTGAACATTTTAGGTCATAGGATTTTGAAAAAGTGCACCATAGGATATCGAATAAATCGAATTAAGATTGGCAAAACCTCTCGAAATTTCACGAGCTGTTGGACGGTTCAGTTATTTTCAGCCGCTGTTAATTTTAATGGATTTCATCGAGAGGGGCGCTCGAAGGAGAAATACCTCAATGTCCTGCGATAATTATAGCTGTCCACGGATCGCAACGTCTACTTGCGATTACCAAAATGGCCAACTAGCCAGTACCGTGACGCAACCAACAAAAAACAGTACAGACGTTCCCGAGCCGGGCCGGGGTGGGGGGTGGGGGGTGGAAGTATTGGGGGTGGCCTCGGTCAACGTGCTCGTTAATTATAGATTTCGATCGAAATTCACCGCGAGCCTTAATCAATTAATCATCAATAACGTATATATCCGGAAATCCATCGACTGTAGCGGTCGCCATAACGCTAATTAGTAACGACTGATGCACCGTAACATTAGCCTAATTACCGCCAGCCAAATACGGTTCAGTTGGTTATCTGTTCGCCCCTCATACCCATGAGATTTTGCTCCTCCATATAGACGGCCTGCGATTATGTAAAAAAAATGTTGTCCATTTTTTTTTACATTTCGATTTTTTAAAAATTCAAAACGCTCGAAATGGCCGAAAATATTGCATTTTGAAGGCGTGGATGTGGATTTTTGGGGCACGCGAAAGCTTCTACGGTTTCTGGAATAGATGGCGGAATTTTTTGCACACTGACGGGACGTGCGTTTCTCCATGGATTGACGGGAAATAGATGAGGCTCTTTGGACTTTAAGGCGTTACCCCCACTTGTAGCGCAAAAAAAGGCCTTTTTCATGAATTTTTTTAAAGAAAACTACAAAACTTTTTTAATCGATCAATATACCATCTTAAAGAACACATCTTGAAGAACTTTCAGTAATTTTTTTATTGAAAAATATTACATTGTTTAGAGGCAAATGGCCGTCAATGAAATAATGTTTTTATATACACGGTTTGCGGTGACCAACATTGCGGCGAAGTGGATCATCTGAAAAAAAAAAATGCGGATGGATTTAGTCAAATATAAGAATAAACTAGTCTTTGATCGAAGGATTTTAAAAAATATTCATTTTTCACAAAATGGCGGACAGTCAAAGTTAATGGTTCGATTTTAACGAAAAAAACGGCCGTTTTTTGGCTATAAAACAGCCATTTTTTTCGAAAAAAAAAAAATCGAACGATTAAAGACTACATTTTTATGTATTAAATAAGCCTGCAAAATTTCAAGAAGATCGGTTCATTAGTGTTCGAGTAATCTTGGTCACCGACTTCAGAAATGCCATTTTGAGAAAAACGCGTTTAAAGTTTCAATTTCAGTTTACACGAAGAAAATATTTTTTTTTGTAAACTTACATAGAGTCATCTATTCCGGGCCCATACAGAAGTATGGGCCCGGATACTTATACTTAAAAAAAATGCAAAAAAAATCGATTTTTTCAAAATCGCAAGTGGGGGTAACCCCTTAAAGAAACTTTTGGGTTGCAAAAATGGGGGTCATTTGCGTCGGAAGTTCTGACGATTTTTTAGGCAAATTTTTCACTTTCCAAAAATTTGCCTAAAAAATCGTCAGATAATTGTTGATAACAAATGAACTATGCAATATAAAAAAAATTCCACGTACTCCCAAAGACATTGTATTGTTCAAGAAAGATATATTCAACATTTCAAGTGATTCGGTTGAAAATTGTCTGAGGTATGTTTCCGGCCAACTTAAGGGGAGGGTAGGAGTTTCACCGTGAAAAAAAACACTGTTTTGCTAATTTTTTTCGACTATATGGATAGAGTAAATTTATTGAAACTTTTTGTACATTGTTAAGTGTCATTTCAAGAACATTCCGTGAAATTTGTACGCGAAAATATCCACAAACAAGCCGGTGACGAAGCTTTTCCAAGAACGCCTTTGGAAAATCACGATTTGCGGTGTTCGCTGTATCTCAGCTAGAAATTATCTGAAATCAAGTACCATTAAAATTTAGTCAAAGTATCATCAAATCCTCCCCCCAACGGTCTTTGATCATTTTTTTTTCCATTTCTAAATTGTTGATGGTCGTGTAAAGTGAAAAGTGCCATTTTTCACGAAAAATTCCGCCATTTTGGGGGTGAAAACCCCCCTCAATGTAAACAAAATCTCAAACTAACCGTTGGGGGGAGGTATTTTATATGTAGAAAGTGTGTACCAAGTTTGAAATAAATCGGTCATGTAGTTTTCAAATGGCAGTGAACACGGACTTTGAAAAAGTGGTTTCGCGAAAAACACGGCACCGGCTTATTTGTGGATATTTTCGCGTACAAATTTCACGGAATATTCTTGAAATGACACTTAACAATGTACAAAAGCTTTCAATAAATTTACTCTATCCAAATAGATGAAAAAAAATCGCAAAAAAGTGTTGTTTTTTCACGCTGAAACCCCTCCCCTCCCCTTAAAAATGCAGTTTTGAGATAAACGCTGCACAGCCGCCATTTTGAAATTAATCGCTTCAAAAAAATTAACGTACACAGTCACTGATATGTATGATAAACACCCTTTTTTGTAATCTCGATTTATTTTGTAGTTCTTGTGAAAAAAATCCCCAAAAAGTCTATTTTTTCGGCCTCTAAAGTTGCCTGACCCTTTGGTTCAAACATCAAGAATCAATGTTCAAAACTTGGCGCCCCGGATATCGTACTATCGTCACTTTTTCAATCGCCATAAATCAACAAGCAAGCGATATGCAATTTTCCAACTTTATTCAATTTCTCCATCTCTTTCTCCCTCTCTCCGCGAATACATCGGCCACTTATTTGCTCCCGACGCACAGGGGATGTTCTGCCCCGCTATCCATCCGGTCGTTAACACAATTACCAGGACACGGGGCGAGAAAACTCGACACGTACGAAAATGAGCAAAAAAAGAGAAATTAAAAAAACAAAAACAACCCCTAGCGATCCGGAAAGATGGAAAGTGGATGTGCAACGTATATCTATATCGGTGGGAGGGCATTCGTCATATTGCTTAAGCCTGCGAGCGTGGTCGGCGATGCAAGACAGAAACGAGGACGTAGGGGGGCAAAAGCGATATTCCCGATGGAGTTATTCCCTTCGTGCAACCCCCTCGTACGTATAGGCAGCCTCGACAAGACCCCGGTAATCAAATTCACGAACGACTATATTGCACCGGTCGCCATTTCGTATCTTCCTCTGGTACTACGAAATCTACGGGATTCGATATACCGGGTGTCCCATTTTTATCTTACACCTCATTTATCTCGGGAACTACTGCTCCGATCAAGTATTGAGTATAATAAAACTTTTAGTTTTATTATATTATACTTTCACTATACTTTTAGTTATTAAAAAAAAAAAATTAGTCGAAAATTGAACATGGCGACGTTAAGATGGCCGACATGTTTTTGTAAATGGGATAATACGTTTTTTGACCAAAACATTTGTCATGCCAAAACTAACGACTTTTGTAGGAACGATAACGTTCATAATTTTTAGGTTACGAACGATAACGTTCATAATTTTTAGGTTAGGAACGATAACGTTCATAATTTTTAGGTTAGGAACGATAACGTTCATAATTGTTAGGTTACGAACGATAACGTTCATAATTGTTAGGTTAGGAACGATAACGTTCATAATTGTTAGGTTAGGAACGATAACGTTCATAATTGTTAGGTTAAGAAGGATAACGTTCATAATTCTTAGGTTAGGAACGATAACGTTCATAATTTTTAGGTTAGGAATGATAACGTTCATAATTTTTTAGTTAGGAACGATAACGTTTATAATTGTTAGGTTAGGAACGATAACGTTCATAATTTTTAGGTTAGGAACGATAACGTTCATAATTGTTAGGTTACGAACGATAACGTTCATAGTTGTTAGGTTACGAACGATAACGTTCATAATTCTTAGGTTAGGAACGATAACGTTCATAATTTTTAGTTTAGGAACGATAACGTTCATAATTCTTAGGATAGGAACGATAACGTTCATAATTGTTAGGTTAGGAACGATAACGTTCATAATTATTAAGTTAGGAACGATAACGTT
The DNA here is from genome assembly GCA_944452715.1 of Ophion slaviceki. Lineage (NCBI taxonomy): Eukaryota > Metazoa > Arthropoda > Insecta > Hymenoptera > Ichneumonidae > Ophion > Ophion slaviceki. The sequence continues at coordinate 2,840 of CALYCA010000233.1, read as the reverse complement.
CATAATTTTTAGGTTAGGAACGATAACGTTCATAATTGTTAGGTTAGGAACGATAACGTTGATAATTTTTAGGTTAGGGACGATAACGTTCATAATTTTTAGGTTACGAACGATAACGTTCATAATTTTTAGGTTAGGAACGATAACGTTCATAATTGTTAGGTTACGAACGATAACGTTCATAATTTTTAGGTTAGGAACGATAACGTTCATAATTTTTAGGTTAGGAACGATAACGTTCATAATTGTTAGGTTACGAACGATAGCGTTCATAATTTTTAGTTTAGGAACGATAACTTTCATAATTCTTGGGTTAGGAACGATAACGTTCATAATTCTTAGGTTAGGAACGATAACGTTCAAAATTCTTAGGTTAGGAACGATAACGTTCATAATTCTTAGGTTAGGAACGATAACGTTCATAATTTTTAGGTTAGGAACGATCACCATTTTTAAGTTAGGAACGAAAACGTTCATGATTTTTCAGGTTAAGAATGATAACGGTCATCATTTTTAGGTTAAGAGTGAAATATCTTATATATTTATAGGTTTTAGATATTTGATTATTCATTTATCCGATATTAAAGAAGACATTTTTTTCAGTTCTGACAGACGTTCATGTTTATTTGTTTTTCGTAGACTTCTTCTACCATGAAAAATTGTTTTCTATTAAATTAAAAAGTTTACCTTGAAAAAAATATATGTATATATGTATAATTTTCCATAGAATTTTAGTTTAAATGGACCCTGAACGATATCGCCGATATCTACAAAATGAAAAACGAATCATGACATTTTACCCGCCCTTTGATAAGTATTTCAGCCATTTTGATTGTTATTTTTTTTCTCGAAAGATTACGAAAAAAATCAAAACAACAAAAATGCATCTATATGTGTGCGCGTGTACGTGTGTGATAACGAAATACAAATAAAAACGCACACACACACACACACACACACACACACACACACACACACACACACATGTGAATATAAATTCTCGTGGTTCGCATTTATTTTCGAAATATTTTTAAAAAACGAGTAGATAATATATATATATATATATATATATATATATATATATATATATGTAAAAAGGAAAAAGTAATAAAAACGAAGACAAAAAAAATAAAAGAATAACAACGTGAAAATAAATACGGAAAAATGATAGCGTAAAGATGAAAACGACCAAACGCAGCCAACAATCTGAAGTCGGCAGAATAAAAGCGAAAAAATAAAAACATCAAAATGAAAACGGAACCATGAAAAAGAACAGCAAAGAAGGAAAAAATCCTAAAAATTAAAGCACAAAATCGAAAATCAAACCGTGGAAACTGAAAATTAATGTTGAAAAAGAAAACCTCGAATCCTGATCGTGCAGTTTTTTTTATCACTCTCCATTTGCTACCACATTGCATAGGCACACACACCCACAGAATACGTCATCGATACTATACGGAATTAAAAGTAATTTAAAAATACACAAAACAAAAAAATATATATATCCATCAGATATGTGTATTTACATAGTGACAACAATAATACGTATATTGATACGTGTTCCCCGTATCACGTTGAATCATATATATATTTTCATACGCGAATCGACTGTTATTTGGTTTCCACTTTGCGAGCCACGCACGGTACATTCATTTGATTAAACGCGCATAGGGATGAATTTCAACCGCGAAGACCGCGAACGCAATTAATGAATTCATTGGGAAGTCGTACTAATCACGTATGCTCAAACATTGTATTTCACTATCTCCTCGTATGAAATTTCACTATTTCCTCGTATGAAATTTTTCGAAAAAAAATCCCCGTAGAAATATTTTTTACAACAAAATCTGGTAGAAAACGAATTTTCTCTCGAAAATAGCTCTTAAAATAACATCCCCTAAATGGAATTTGGCTACAGAACGAAATAGATTATCGCAGCAGCGCTTTTTTTATTCAATTCATATTGAGCACGATTTTTAACTGGAGGTACGATGGCCCAGAAACGAAGCTGCCTCTTCTCATGTCAGACGAAGAAAAAATTGACGGACCCGCACAAGCTTGGGGCCCAACAAACAGGTCGACACTCGAGTTTTTTTTCTGATGAGATTTTTGGCATGGGAGGGTCGCAATTTTACACAAAATTAATTCATAGTCTTGCCGAGATTGAGGTTTTTTTCATTGAGAAATATTGATAAACAATGTCGTTATTATTGTTTAAAGAAAGCGCCGCCGTCCATGACCAATCGGTGTGGGTGCGTCTGGAAACTAGGCTCATCTCAAATACAAAATACAAAAAACGTAATTCCGGTATAATAATAAATCCAAGGTAAGACCGGATATATATATTTTTTTTCAAAATTACTAAAATGTACGAAAAAAAGTTCGATTTTCGACCAATCTCTGCAAAAAATTTGAAAGGGCTTCGAGCATAGAGGACGAGGGGGATGATTTTGTGCGAGCCGAATCTCTCGCGCAATGAGGGTAAAATCATACCGAAGAACGCGCGAGGGTGAAGGAAGTGGATGACGATTGCTTACAATGGCGTCATGTATGACAATACATCAACTTGTCACTTACTCATACCCGCGTTTCTCGTAAGTCTCGTTACCCTGTTCGCAAATATATATATATATATATATATATATATATATATATATATATATATATATATATATATATATATATATATAGGGTGACGCATAGCTAAATGCGTTCCCTCAAATGGGGGGTTGAGGGTGAAATTCTGAGTCGATTGATATAAGCATGTGTGGGTCTCAGATCAACCCCTGAATTATTATTAATTTTTAAGGCGTTACCCCCACTTGTAGCGCAAAAAAGGC
>CALYCA010000232.1:20000-23895 GCA_944452715.1 Ophion slaviceki | reverse complement strand
GGTGAGATCCCCACATCTACCCGTGTGGGCGTGTGTGAGTCCAATGTTAAAACTTTCGTGCACGTATAGGCTGACGATAAACCGAACAAACAGGACAGAAGTTGGAAAGTGAAAAATTTGCCTAAAATGTCGTCTGATAATTGTTAATAACAAATGAACTATGCAGTATAAAAAAAATCCTACGTACTTCCATAGACAATGTATTTTTCAAGATGTATTCAACATTTCAAGTGAATCCGTTGAAAATTGTCTGGGTTATGTTTCCGGCCAACTTAAAAAATGCAGTTTTGAGATAAACGCTGCACAGCCGCCATATTGAAATTAATCGCTTCAAAAAAATTACTGTATACAGTCATTGACATGTATGATAACAGCCTTTTTTGTAATCTCGATTTATTTTGTAGTTTTTCTGAAAAAAAATCCCCAATAAGCCTATTTTGTCGACGTCTAGAGTGGTCTAACCCCTTAAGTTACTAGTTTCCTAGTCTGATAGTCTCCCATGCACTGTTCATATTGCATTGCTCCCGATTTTTTCGTTTTTTAATGTGTAACTTTATTTTATTCTACTTGTGTTTTTATATTGCATTTTTTTTATTGTGTTACTTTTACTTTTGTATATTTTTAATTGGATCGTATCGCTTCTCCGCTTTTGTGTATTTTATTTTTACTTTTATTTTTATTATATTACTACGTAAACGGTAAGGCATGCCATTTGTGATTTCGATCTTACTGTTTCTTTTCAGATGCTTGTCATTTTTGTTATTTTAACCACTTTGAGTGGTTTTTTTATAGTTTTATATACTTTATTCATTCATTTTTACTTCACTTGTACCTTGTTGCCTAAAGGTTACACCAAGGCATATAATAAACAACCAATGAATGAATGAATCAATCAATCCCTCTCTCATCTCTGTCCCGATCATATGCCCATTGCACGCGGATACCGAAACAAAACACGAGAAGTCGTTGCAATAGTTAAAGGGCTAAAAAACCACATTTAGAGCGAGACAGAGAGAGAGAGAAAGAGAGAACCCCCAAATTTATCGACCGAACGACGCGCATCGAAGGTTCGATCGATTTCAACCGGAACCGGAAGGTCGAAGAAGGACACACAACGGGATGACGAACGATGGGGAAAGGAAGAACGTGAGCAAGATGTATAAACATAGAGAGCGAGAGAAACACATAGGATCGATGGCTCAATGTCAAATCAATGTCAAATCAGGCCCGTGGCAGCGAGATTCGCAAATAAGTTATAGCAATGGAGGAAACAAAACACAAAACACCGCAAAGAATAACTGTTTTTATTTTTCGAACATTTCCAACAAAAAAAAGTCTCACCGTCCGCTACTCTATCGCAATTTGGCGAAGATCATTGGGGACATAACGCAAAATGTAATGGACTTGCACACGACGTTCAAAGTGAAATGCACGATAGGGGGTATTTCGAGAGGACACCCCCGAACGGCGTTGCTTCCGGCGGAGCCGGAAGCGAGACCCCCAGACGGCAACGAAGAAGAGCGGTGAGGGTGGCGGATCGAAGGAAGGTGAGGAATTTCATCGCGAATGTCTTGGGCATGGTGGCTTCAACATTACAATGTGAGGAATCGAATGTAAATTAGAAACAAAGAAAGAAAAAGAGAGAGAGAGAGAGAGAGAGAGAGAGAGAGAGAGAGAGAGAGAGAGAGAGAGAGAGAGAGAGAGAGGGAGAGTCTTGCATGATCGGTATGTGTGTGTGCGTCTCCATGTGTGTGTGTAGGTATACTTGGGCGACGCGGGGCAGCTTCTTCGTAGAAGTTTTACGAGTAAGTGGGCCGCGCTGACACGATATTTATTGCCAATATTCGTTGGTAATATAGGCACTTACCCAGGCCTGAAACGTCGACTGACACATACACATACAAATATATCGCACGGTGTATGGGAAACAATATTAAACTGTATGTGTGTGTGTGTGTGTGTGTGTGTATCTATCTATCTATCTATCTACGTACAGAGTGTCCCTCTTATCTTTGCCACCCGAAATAAGTCGGTAATTATCGACGTCACAAAAAAATGTTCCAGACTAAAATTGTACGATGTGAAGGGGGGCCATCAAATGCGAGCAATTTCATTTATTTCGGAGGAGGCACTGACGCACAGTGAAGGTCACCTCCGCTTTTTTAAATGGAATGGTACTTTTTTTCAACCATCTTGTGGAGCACCTCAAGTCGCATAAAAAACATTGGGGTTGCCCCCAAAGTTTTTTATGTGGCTTTATGCGACTTTGACAGTCGTTCAAAAACAATTTCGAAGCCCTATTAAAATGAAACACAAATTTAAATGTCTCGGATTACTACCAAATATTTGGTAGTGATCCGAGATATTTAGATTTTCATAATCGACACTGACCTTGAACAACTTTGACCCCTGAATGTTTTTTTATGCGGGTTAAGGTGCTCCACAAAATTATTTAAAAAAATGTAGGATTCTATTTTAAAAAGTGGCGGTGACCTTCAATGTGCGTCAGCGCCCGCAACGAAAAAAAAAAAAATTTGTCGCATTTGATGGCCCCCTTCACACCGTACAACTTTTGTCTGGAACATTTTTTTGTGACCTCAATAATTATCGAGTTATTTCGGGTGGCAGAGATAAAAGGGACACCCTGTATAAAGGGTTGAGGCACATAAAGTGTTGCAGAGCAATAGCACTCAAACTATTGATCATATCCAAAAATGTTTCAGACAAAAGTTTCAGTGTTCGAGAAGGCCGTCATACTGGACCACCCTATTTTTTTTATCGGTGGAGGCGCTGAAGCTACGTCAAGGTCAACTCCACTTTTTTGTATGGAATGGCACATTTTTTTCAACCATCTTGTGGAGCTTCTCAAGCCGCATAAAAAAACATCAGGGGGTCAAAATCATTCAAGGTCATTCGAGGTCACCTATTAAAATGAAATGCAAATCTAAATATCTCGGATCACTACCGAATATTTGGGTTTCCTGAAAGGCAAAGAGGCAGAAAAACGTACACAGATCCGAGCGAAAAAGGCTTAGAGTAGAAAGGGTTGTTTCACAAGTATCGCAAAATCATACGCGTAAGTGCACGCAGTAAGCGTAGCCCTCCTATCCCTGGTACAGCTCACAGGATGAACTTTTATCCTCGCACGATGGTACCTTGCTTACGCGAAGCGCTTCGCTTGTAGCCACCTGGCGGATTGTTGGCGAAATACATTCAGGTAATGTCTTCCCGGCCAGAACATTGATATTTCCCAACATAGCGATAAGGCGTACAAAAACTACAAATGACCTGCTTTACTTTTTGGCCTCATAAAGTAATTTGTCTACTCTTTATGCTTAAATCATTAGTTATCGTAATCCCGGTATTCATGATAAGCATTGTTATCCTCGTCGATTATCATTGATGAAATGAATGCTTTTAATGATGAATAGAAATACAACAAATGTATTAGTTTCATCCCAATCAATTATTAATATCTTTGATGAGGTGAAAAGCAAAGTAGCTTTTCTTTAGTCCTTAAAGACAGGCTCCACTTTTCAGAACATGTCATTTTCTGACCGGGTGGACAATGCAAGAAGATGGACTTGCTCGCAATGTATTCCGGCCAGAAGATTGTATTTTCCAAACGTAGAGGGTAAGCCGTAAAAAACGGTTTTGCGATCTTCCCGATTTGTTCCAAGGGCGGGCCCGGTCAGGTAAATCAGACAAGGCGAGTCTGGTCAGCGCCGGACACAAAGTAGGGAATGCCCGGTTACATTTCTGCACGGGGCGTAGTACGTTTCTTCTACGCCACAGGCTATCACAGTCAGATGTTCGAATTGGTTGTTATGAAAATTCTGCATAAAATCTTTTTTCGTCACGTGTCCTTAGCATTTTAGGTTAAAAAAGAGACTTT
>CALYCA010000232.1:0-15000 GCA_944452715.1 Ophion slaviceki | reverse complement strand
ATTATCATCCATTCATCCGTTCGTTCATTCATTCGATCGTCCATTCATTCATTCGCTATACATACGGAAGCCACTATAGATGTACACGCACTTTACACACTAAACTGGGCAAAAATACTTTGTTTAATCCAGTATTGTACAAACACGAACGAATTGTTTGCAGCAGGTCCATTGAAAAACGTGAGTTGCAAAAGTGAATTCCAAATTCGCAATACACTAATTGATTTGCTCACTTCGGTACGTCGATATGTTAGCCCTTCGACTGCACACTTCAGCCACGAACCTCTGAGTGCGTGGGGTCGATCGGACCCCAGACATTTTTTAATCGTTGTATTGCGGTAAATATACATTTTTTTGTAGAGGCGTTTTTTGGACTCAATGATCCTTATTTTGTGGCCCAAAATTTGTTTTTTAAGAAAAATCTACAGATCTTACGCAGAGCGCAAATATTTCATGACGTTGAAAATGTAATCAGACTTTTCGGGTAATAAAAAACAGGCGCATGTGAATAATATGAGTTGGTTTTTATTTATTTATTTATTTATTTTTTCTTCAGAAAATATTGATACATTGAGGTATATAATTGGGTTTGTTAAGGGGTTAGGCCACTCTAGAGGCCGAAAAAATAGGCTTTTTGAGGATTTTTTTTTCAGAAAAACTACAAAATAAATCGAGATTACAAAAAAGGGTCTTTATCATACATGTCAGTGACTGTATACAATAATTTTTTTGAAGCGAATAATTTCAAAATAGCGGCTGTGCAGCGTTTATCTCAAAACTGCATTTAAGTTGGCCGGAAACATAACTCAGACAATTTTCGACCGATTCACTTGAAATGTTGAATATATCTTGAATAATACAGTGTTTATGGAAGTACGTAGGATTTTTTTTTAAATATTGCATGGTTCGTTTGTTATTAACAATTATCTGCCGATATTTCAGGCAAATGTTTCACTTTCCAAAAAATTTTCATTCAATTCGCACATAAAGTTCAGTTTAATTTATACTTTTCGCGAAACCACGTTTTCCAAGTTTACGGAAGGGCTCCTACACGCCCTAAATGAGCAATCATTATGAAATTCGGCAGGCACGTGGACAAAAAGCGTCTTCATTAGTTGAACTAGAATTATCCGAAAAATATTCGAACGGTTTTATTTTACGAAAAAAAAACTGCAAAAATGTTTGGTAAAAAACTAAACTTCCCCTTCGGTGGCTCACTATTTTTTTTTTTTTTTTTTTCAATTTTTCTTCTTGATTCTAATTCGACTTGTACACAATATTATACAACGTAAAATTATGTTTGATTTTTTTGCTTCAGATCACCTGTTCAGGTCTCAGGACTCCCGCAAGCGACGAATATCATTGCCGGCGCACCGATATACGTGTCTCCTCCCAAGCCGAGTATCATATTTTGTCAAAGTTAACAAAAATCTTATCATGTTCAATAAAGACCGCTAGTAAGCATACTAAATTCTCAATTTAATATTTTTCGCATAAAAAATTGGTGAAAAATCGAATCTTTTTTGGCTCAATAAAGTAGAAATCTCCCTAAAGATCCGCTAGTAAGACAATCGTCACGTTGGATGAGACTGAAGTCGGCATAGTTGGAATTCAAAGAAAATTAATTTGTCTTAATTCCTCAAATTCCTGTTGGCAGATGTGCTCTAAAAATCAGATTTTTCATAATTATAATTTTATTTTCATTTGTTGTGTTTGTTTTTCCAACGATTTTTTTGTTTTCATTTGATTATTTCTTATTTTCATTCTATTTGCGCGAAGAACTTTAGGATGCCGGTTTACTTTTTCCTTTCCCAAAATGAGATTGAAGTTTGCATCGCTAGAATGCAATGAAAATTAATTTTTCTCAATTCCTCAAATTTCTCTTGACAGAGTCTGTCCAAAAAATGTCCCAAGCATTTTTTAAGATGCTTACTTGGAGACCGACAATCTATAATATTATCTAAAATATTTTGTAAAATAGTGAAGAAGAGTTGATGAAATTTTCTTTTAATTTCCCTTGCATTCCAACGATCCCAACTTCGACAGACGATGCTGAAGTTTGCATCGTTGGACTGCAACGAATTTAATTTCATTTGGCACATTTCACCGATAAAAGTTCTTCGCCTATAACAATAAAAATATGGAAAATAAAATGTAAAACGAAACTTTTGTTGCGTTCCAACGATGCAAACTTCATCACCATCTTTGACAGCATTTCTCGAACCATTTCCTCCCTTTTCGCAATGGTTTCAAGGTCACAAGAAAACGAACCCCTCGATTGTTCGAAGGAGAACGATTTATGTTAATTCGATTGATTTTGAACATTTAATTTTATTATTCTTTATTATTTTTATTTTATTATTTTTACTTTCATGATTATTCAAATAAAATTTTCCAAATTTACGTTCTCGATCTGTAATGAGGATTCCAAGAATCTGTTTGGCTCGCTAATAAAGATACTGAAAAAAATCGGGCACCAATAAAAAGTCATTGCATTCCAACAATGCAAACTTCGCCGTCGTCCAACCGAAGCACCCTAAATACCTCAAAATGTCTGAACACGAATTGCTCGAACGATGATTTTCTCCAGTATTTGCACAACAAGAGTAGCTCAGAAAAAAAACAACAACATTAGAGAAGTTTTGCAAACCAATGTACACGCACCTGCCTGTCACTGGCGAAAATGATACATGAAACATGCGCGTACAGTTTTTGCGAGATAAATTCCCACGAATGACCTATAATTCGGGCGCAATAACGCGGGGCGGCTATAGAAAGCTGCCGGAAAAACATTCCTATGATATCATCCAACGCGCGCAGATACAAATCAATTCGGTCCTGGTGTGAATTTTTTTTTCTCGCGCCGCTCCTCGTCGCGGTGAAAGTTCTCGCGAGTGCGAAATAATACGACGATCGGTGTGTAATCAAACGTGGTCGACCGATCTTTCGTTGCGAATATTGAAATGCATACAAGAGACACATTTTTACGTACACACGTCTATACACTGAGAAAAAAGGAATCGTTGAATGTGCAAAATGCATTTTGTTGTCTCGAAATTTTGTTGTTTTAACAGTTGCTCAGACATGCTGAATAAGCAGATAGTTTAAGGGGTTACCCCCACTTGCGATTTTGAAAAAAATCGATTTTTTTATTGCATTTTTTGAAGTGCATTTTTTTTATGCCCGGAATAGATGACTCTATGTAAGTTTACAAAAAAAATATTTTCTTCGTGTAAACTGAAATTGAAACTTTAAACGCGTTTTTCTCAAAATGGCATTTCTGAAGTCGGTGACTAAGATTACTCGAACACTAATGAACCGATCTTCTTGAAATTTTGCAGGCTTATTTAATACATAAAAATGTAGTCTTTAATCGTTCGATTTTTTTTTTCGAAAAAAATGGCCGTTTTAGAGCCAAAAAAAAGCCGTTTTTTTTCGTTAAAATCGAACCATTAACTTTGACTGTCCGCCATTTTGTGAAAAATGAATATTTTTTAAAATCCTTCGATTAAAGACTAGTTTATACTTATATTTGACTAAATCCATCCGCATTTTTTTCAGATGATCCACTTCGCCGCAATGTTGGTCACCGCAAACCGTGTATATAAAAACATTATTTCATTGACGGCCATTTGCCACTAAACAATGTAATATTTTTCAATAAAAAAATTACTGAAAGTTCTTCAAGATGTGTTCTTTAAGATGGTATATTGATCGATTAAAAAAGTTTTGTAGTTTTCTTTAAAAAAATTCATGAAAAAGGCCTTTTTTTGCGCTACAAGTGGGGGTAACGCCTTAAATGTATCTTTGGTTACTGCCCAACCATACTGTTTTGTGATGCCAATCAAAAATCAAGTTCAACGAATTTAAAGATACAATTTTGTTAAACCAACTGAATTTTGGATGGATGAACGATTTTTTGTTTTTTTTTTTCAGTTTACATGTCGGGATGATGCAAAAAGTGGATATTCTTTTTCCTCGTTCGAAATCGTTTGAAAAAAAAATCGGTTAAGGCGATTCCTCATTGATTATTTTGTAACTATTTTTAAAAATCTGGGACGTGGAAAACCATATTTTTGAGCGAAAATTGTAAAAAAAAAGCTGAAAATGGCTTACGTTCACCTTTGAGGGTGAACGTAAGCCACCACCTCGTCTAAAGATAGCTTTAGACGAGGAAAAAAAATTGCTGATTTTCATTATTGTTTTAGGAAAGATTGCTTCACAATTTTTGAAACTTAGAGTACGTTTTATTACTAATTTTGGGTGTTACAGGGTATTATTTTTTATTTATCTTCAAAAAGCATTTTTCAAATTAGCGTGACGTATAGCTAACAAACTTTTTTACCTATACGTTAGTTTTGAGCTATACATTTTTTTTAAAATTAATCTTTAAGAATGACGGAGGTATGGAACGGTCTTCTAAACTGCATTTTCAAAAATGGCGTGGCGCAGAGTTGAGTCCCGTAACGCCGGATGGCAACCTCTCGGCAAGTCGCAACGTTTTACCAAAGTTTGATTCAACTTTTTAAGCACGTTTATGCAGAGGTTGTATTTTGGTTAATTCATTTTGGTTTTGAACTTCGTTGACGTAGTTATTTCATAAACAAAGTTACATTTATTTTTTGATTGTCTTAAAACCTTAGTTAGCTACTGTGAGGACGGTGCTGGAAATCGAAGGGCTTTAAAATCATCTTTTCTCATGTATATTTATATATGATTTGGGTATATTAACACGTGCAGCCACACCCCGCAGTCAGCCTTTCGAAAGATAGAAAACGATTATTAATGTTCCGCGTCACGGTGACTCTTGACCCGCTGGCTGGCGATCGTGTCGAGAGACGCGGTGGAATATCTGTAAGGGCCGGAGGAAAATCTCACGCACGCGGTCGTCGCCGTAAGATCTCGCGCCTATATATATATATATATATATGCACACACCCACACACACATCCAAAAAGAAAACCTAGATGCCTCATATCAATACTTAACCGAATCATGATGTTGAAGTTTGCATTATTGGAACGCAACCAAAATCCATGCTTTTGCATTGATAAAATTTCTTCTTCGCTGATCTACGGTATGAAAATCATTGTAATGTTTTTACGTATTTTTATTACAGATTTACGCCCTCAAGTTACAAAAAAAGATTCCGAATAATAATAAAAATGGAAAAATAGCAAAACAAAAAACAAAAAAATCGCTGCATTCCAACGATGCAAACTTCAACGTCATTCCGCATCACCCTTATGTATGTTCTACGATCTTCTTTAGTTTTCGAGGCAAAGCATTTGTCAATTTTTTTTCTCGTCTTCCTGTAGCATAGATTTTTATTCCATTTCACTTTTGTGTATGTACCCGACTAGAAACATGGCTACGGGACAGACTAGGGCCGTATCCGGCATGCCGTATTTCGTACCACGGCACTTTACAGGCCGCCGTATCAGGGCTTGAACAGGCGTGAAACGCTTTTTGCATCCGGCCTTGATGCGGATGCCGGTTACGAACCTGATCACTATACCTTTGCAAGCTCTGATCCGGCTGCCGTATCGATGCCTGAAGGACAAAAAAAAACAATCCAAAAATTATGAATACAAAAATTCTGTTAGTATTTTTTTGTTTCCATGTACCTTATTTATGTTCCTGCTTATATGATAATTGAATTAAAACGTATTCTGCCTCGTTAAAGTTTTTACCTACCCTCGGGATTGAACCTATGCCTTTTTATTCTAGACCTGAGCGCGCTACCCATTTGGCCATCCTAACACTTGTGTAAACTTTCTTACTTTCTTTCCTATCTTCATCAGTCCAATTCTATTAAAAAGAATGTCAATAATGTTATGTATTATGTTGAAGGTTGCATCATTGCAATGCAATAATAATTATGTTTTTACCGCTGATGTTGTTTTGTCCATTTAGGGCCTTTGCACACGGCGTATTTTCTACACGCAGACCACGCGATACACACTTGATCTATATGCGTTTTTCAGTCCAAAAAGCGTGTGGATCATGTGTGTATCGCGTTTGTATCGCATCGTCTGCGCGTAGAAAATACGCCGCGTGCAAAGGCCCTTAGGCTGTGACAACGACACATTAAGAATAATTTGAATTATGTATTATTAAATAATATCGCTTCAGTTCGTTTGTATATTAACAATTAGTCCATATTAATTACCTGCTCGCAGAGTGTAGGTTATTCGAATTCACGCGGTTTATATCGCAGTCGTCAATGAAACCTAACCTCAAAAGCTTGATTCGTCAACTACGGCTGCACTGATCCGGCCGACACAGATCAGGCGTAACACAGCGTCTATGGACGCCATATTACGGCGACATACAGGCTACCGTACTTCGGCCTGTTTAGGGTGCCCTCTCGCGCCCCTACTACGGTTCCACCGATCCGGTCCACCCACGGCACAGATCAGGCCTGCCGCAACCTGGCGTCCATGGACGCCATGTAATGGCGGCATACAGGCTACCGTACTTCGCCCTGTTCAGGGTGCCTTCTCGCGTCCGTACTAAGGGTCTGCTGATCCGGTCGACATCCGGCACAGAGCAGGCATGCCGTACTACGGTATTACGGACCGCAGCTTGATAGTGGCCTGATCAGTCTTCAGGCTGCCGGATCAAAATTTCTTGTCGGGTACTTTCCTCTGAGAAGGTTTTAAAAGCAATAGGGAGTCATTTTGACTGGTACAAGAATTTTTTTTATCATCTCAACTTCAGTAACGGATTTTCTCGAACCTATTTTTTTTAAATTTAATTGATAACAATCTAAGGTATTTACGTCAGTGTTCAATTGGTAATTTATTTATCGCTCAACAGTGCACTTCGTAACAACAACACAAGCTCAAAACATACCGTGATAACTCTATACACAAAGGAGAAGATTTTTTTTAAATGCTTTTTACTCCAAAACTAAACAAGATCGTAGAACATACATGAGGATAATTCGGATAGGGAGTCATCTAGATTTTCATTTCAACGTCACTTTCCGGGTCACCCTGTGTATACTCACGGGGACATTCCACGCGATAAGGGCGTTCGTCTTCCCGGAGCATCAATGAAACTTTGTCACACACGTGAGACCAAACGTATCCTACATTGTGCAACGGATCCAAGGCTCGCGAATTTGGCCCGAATTTTTTTTCGTAGTGATTGCAAGAGCCGCCGAATATGCGGTTCGCATCATTAGCAAATTCCGTAAGAGATAACGCAGGCAAACACGCAAAGAGAGGGGAGGGAGAGAGAGAGAGAGAGAGAGAGAGAGAGAGAGAGAGAGAGAGAGAGAGAGAGAATGCTCTCGAGTAGTCGAATGCTCGAATGCTCGAAGAGAGTAGAAATAAGCGGGAGAGGAGAGCCAGGAGCCACACCTCACCGCATCTCGCGAGAGGACACGATACCAGATATCCCCCATCCTCTCTCCCATACCTGTCCCATTCTAAGATTATATCCCGCTACATCGCGAAGGAAAGAGAGAAATGTGAAAAAGTGCTAGTTCCTCGGTTGGTGTCCTGTGAATCGTGTTAGTGTGTGGAGGGGTCAAGAAAACAGCGACGAAGCGTCCAGTAGTCCGCGCGACCAGGTGTGTGTGTGTGTGTGTGTGTGTGTGTGTGCGCGCGTGCGTGCATGTGTGTGTGTATGTACATGTGCTCATAGTGTGTTATGTACAACAAGCCGGACCACGAGAACACTTTACGGCCAATTTATACTCGACCGTATTTTGTTACAACTCCCGACTTCCCCTGTATGTATATATTTGTATGAATGATGTTGGATACATACGGATATTTATATGGTTACACCCGCGCGCACGGTCAAGCATTTCAGAACCGGGATATAAGCGAAGGACCATAACGTAAAAGACAGCGACTTTTGCAAGTAGATATTTACACATTCGGTGGCTGATTGTAAACGTTCCGACTTTTTTATCGCCGTGCAATATATATATATATATATATATATATATATATATATATATATATATATATATATATACAGACAGGGTGTCCTGTTATAAACGGATAATCCTGCAACTGTGGATAGGTCAGATCATGTCCTACTATATGCTGAAATTTCAGTTTCGTAAAAGCCCCACGGTTTTCAAGATTTTGGAATTTATATTGTTAAAAAAAATCATCTGCTTTTGGTTTTTCGCATGCCATTTTTACAAATGATATGAATCGACAATAACTGAGCAACTTTTCGAAGTAATTTGAATTCGAAATGGTTTTTATGAAAATTCTGCATAAGATCTTTTTTCATAGTTTCCTTAATATTTAAGGTTAAAAAGAAGACTTTTCATGATAAAACAAATAGCGAAGAGAATTTTAAAAAACCGGGTAAAACAAGTTATCATTTGTAGAAATTGCATGCGAAAAACCAAAAGCAGATGATTTTTATCTCGAAAACCGTGGGACTTTTACTAAAGTGAAATTTCGGCATATAATGTGTGTGTGTGTGTGTGTGTGTGTGTGTGTGTGTGTGTGTGTGTGTGTGTGTGTGTGTGTGTGTGTGTCCACAACATTGTGCACTGGTGTGGGTGGGTGTTGTGTATTTCCTATCCACGTTTCTCATGACTACAATATTTTTGCGGCTCTAATGTAATATTCGATACAGGGTATAGTCATGATATTGAAATGTCCATATATACAAATATATATATATATATATATATATATATATATATATATATATATATATATATATATATATATATATATATATATATATATATATATATATAGGGGATGGTGATTTTGAAAACGTTCGACTTCGAGGATGGCGTTGACGTTTGCATCGTTGGAGTACAACGAAAATTATAGTTTGCAATTTTGTATCATTATCTGAAATATATTTTTTCCCGGTTTCGATTACGGATTTTCAATACGGATCGTCGAAAACGTTACACTGAATGTCATAGCCTTAGTGTGCCAAAAAAATAACATACGTCAATACGAAAAAATAATATTTTCGTTGCATTTCAACAATGGAAACTTCGAAAACCATCTTCGAGGATCTTCCTCATCGTAGCCTGTAAATCAGCTTCATACAAACACGCTCACATTTATCAAATTCTTTGAAAATCACTGTCAGCTAAATATAAACCGTTTTTTTTCTAATAAAAAAAATAAATAGTACTATAAAAATGAAATTTCATTTCAAAGATCGAGAATTGGTTTTATCTGTATTCTAAGAAACGACCCCAAAACAGTCAAAAGTGCTGCCACAGTGAACGTAAAGCAGATATAACGGATTCAAACTATCCGTTCCTCATATGTACACACTCTTGTACACGTGTAGCGGAATACTTCGAGAGCTGGACTCTGCAGACGACGAGGCTGCATAATACGGAGTCGCGGTTATTGTGGGCTCATCGCATATACGGGAAACGAAGAGGAATGAATAACGCACGCGCACAAAATGCACTTTTATTCCACACCCACATATGCATATGTGCATGCACGTGAATGGGTATGTACGTACGATTGAACATATTCCGATCGAGAGATTTCGTTTTATCGCGCGTGTCTCCGCTGCCGAACGGCACAGATGTAATCCACTGGGCGAATAAAGATTATGCGAGCTTGGCAATATCGGAAGACCAACTGTGCGGTTCTGTGGCACGCCCCCACTGTATACATGCGTGTATTTATGCCGATGGTGCACACAGGTGCATTTATACGATGCATACTGCATTTATATGTAAGTATACATGCACATGGGATATTCCACGCCATTTCAGCTAGCCCGTGACCCCCGCCATTTTTGGTTTTCCTGATTTTTTTTTTGTAAAATTGTACCCCATGAAAGGAACATTGATACCAATTTTAAGATCTTCATCTCTTCCCTCTTAGGACTTATAATTTTTCAAAAAGTGTAGATTTCATAAGTTTGGGCAACGTTGCAACGCTGATTATTCCTGAACTAATTGACATATCGACAAACGGTACGATATTATTCTCTTTCATTTTGAAGCACACTTTTGTCGAAAAATATTTAAAAAATGATCACTTATCAATGTCAACGTTTTTTTTTGCTTCTAAAGTGAAAACTATTTTTTAAAAAAGATGATTGCCTTTTTTTAATTTTTTCAAAGCATTCTCTTAAATAGAGTGACCCATTCTATGATTTTTGAGACTAGTCTCATCGGGGGCCCATTTTTCCTTCTATTTTTTTCGAATTAATCATATTTTTCGACGATTTTTATCATTTTAATGTCCAATAATGCTATTAACGATTTAGTGATTTCTAATTCGACTTCAGAGGGCCTGAAACGGTTTATTTTTAGTTTGTGCTGAATTGAACGATTTTTTTTCGAAATTACTTTTTTTGTTGAATTCAGAACAAATGAAAAATAAACCGTTTCTGGCCTGTCGAAGCCGAATTGATAGTCACAAAATCATTAATAGCATTAATGGACATTAAAGTGATAAAAATCTTTTTAAAAAAATATTATTAATTCGAGAAAAAAAATGGAAGGAAAAATGGGTCCACGATGAGACTAGTATTAAGGAGTTACCCCCACTTGCGATTTTGAAAAAATCGATTTTTTTTATTGCATTTTTTTGAAGTATAAGTATCCGGGCCCATACTTCTGTATGGGCCCGGAATAGATGACTCTATGTAAGTTTACAAAAAATATATTTTCTTCGTGTAAACTGAAATTGAAACTTTAAACGCGTTTTTCTCAAAATGGCATTTCTGAAGTCGGTGACCAAGATTACTCGAACACTGATGAACCAATCTTCATGAAATTTTGCAGGCTTATTTAATACATAAACATGTAGTTTTTAATCGTTCGATTTTTTGCGAAAAAAAATGGCCGTTGTATAGCCAAAAAACGGCCGTTTTTTTTCGTTAAAATCGAACCATTAACTTTGACTGTCCGCCATTTTGTGAAAAATGAATATTTTTAAAATCCTTCGATTAAAGACTAGTTTATACTCATATTTGACTAAATCCATCCGCATTTTTTTTCCAGATGATCCACTTCGCCGCAATGTTGGTCACCGCAAACCGTGTATATAAAAACATTATTTCGTTGACGGCCATTCGCCACTAAACAATGTAATATTTTTCAATAAAAAAATTACTGAAAGTTCTTCAAGATGTGTTCTTTAAGATGGTATATTGATCGATTAAAAAAGTTTTGTAGTTTTCTTAAAAAAAATTCATGAAAAAGGCCTTTTTTGCGCTACAAGTGGGGGTAACGCCTTAAAGATCAAAGAATGGGTCACTCTATTTTAAAGAATTTTTTGAAAAAACAGAAAAACGGCAATCATCTTTTTTTTAAATAGTTTTCACTTTCGAAGCAAAAAAACGTTGATATTGATAATTCATAATTTTTTTGTATTTTTTCACGAAAGTATCTTTCAAAATGATAAAAAAATATATAGTGCCATTTGTCGATATCTCAATTAGTTCAGAAGTTATCAGCATTTAAACGTTTCCACAACTTCTGAAATAAACTTTTTTGGACAATTATAACTCCTCAAGGAAAAGAGATAATAATTTAAAAATTGATGTAGATATTTCTTTCATGCGGTAGTATTTTACAAAAAAAATCAGGAAAACCAAAAATGGTGGGGGTGACGGGCTAGCCGAAATGGCGTGGAATATCCCATATACAGGGTGATTCTTAACTATTAGGGTTTTCTTTGTGACCATATAGGGTGTGTCGTTACGAGCAAAACGCTTTTTTTTCTAATTTTCCTGCGACGAAAATTGGCCGAGATATTCGCGTTCTCAGTCCAAGTAGCAAACAATTGCACAGTAGTGAGAGAAGTGATTTTTTTCCCTCACAGGCCTAAGCCGAGTGGAGATTTTTGAAAACATAGATCTTTGGCTTTCGACGGATTCTCAAAATATGACATCTCAAAAATGTACTCTGAAAATTTCTATTCGATTCGTTCACAATTGAGGGATAGCCTTGAAGTTTGTATCGGTTTGCTTTCAAAATGCAGCCATTTTTTCGGAAAATTCCACCTTGTATATCAAAGCGTACCATTTCATCGATTTTAAACATTTCTCACTTTTTCTTGGTTCATATTCTGCATATGTGTCAATAAGAGAAAAATCTATGTTGGTTTTTTCATACAGATTAATCCCGCCGAAGGTACGTGTCACGCCGTCTGACAACATCCGCCGCACCTCGTTCAGAAGACCGTACTATACCTCCACCATTTGTAAAGATTAATCAATTTGAAAAAACTTGTAAAATATTACTTGTAAAAATCGCAAAAGATACTTAAAACCATACTTTTTAATGGAAAAGAAATTTTGACCACCACGACATTTCCCAGAAACAATTCACGAAAATTCCTTTTATACTCTCGCCACAAGCTAGGTGCACACGCGTTGAAAATGATTTTTTTCGCTATAAAATAATAAACACGGAGCCTCACTTTGCAAATTGATAATATGATTTAATAATTTTCGTTTATTATTTGATACTCGAAGAAAAAAAATTCGCGTCCGAGCAACTATTGAGCCATTGTTTATTTTGCTTACGGGCTTTGAACGCGAATACCTCGGCCCAATTATTGTCGCGGGACATTGAAAAAAAAAATCTACAGAGATTACGCAAAGTGCAACTATTTCATGGCATTGAAAATATATTCAGGTTTTTCGGGTAATAAAAAACAGGTACATGTAAATAATATGAGTTTGTTTTTATTATTTATCAAAAAAGATTAATGAATTGAGGCAATATGATGTTTAAATTAATAACACCATTGGAATTGAGTGGGCAGAGGGCATTTTTCAACCGATCACAGGCATTCAGCATGTCGCAGCTTCCCCCCACTCTACTACGCACCGTGGCAGTGGAGTGGGGGTAGCGGTAGTTTCGTGTGACATTCACTTAACTCAGACCCCTATATCCAGCCTACCTCAACAAATAAATACAGTTTTAAAAGCATTTTCAATGCTAACACATTTTGCTCGCAATGTACATATAATCTCGCCGAGGGAATCCTAATAATTGTGAATCATCCTGTATACGATCGCCGGCATGACAGGCCTCGAGATAGCCGTGCTACCGGAAAACTTTTGTGTATTCATCATATCACAGCGAAATATCGCGTATTCACTGAAAACTGGGACGAAAAATGATCGAATCCGATAGACAATAAAATCACGTGATAAGAAAAATGATCGGAATTCGATTAAAAACAGTCGTTTCAACTGCGGAACAAAACACAATTTTTTAATCGAACAAAGACACGAAAAAGGTAAATTCGAAGAGTAAGAAAAGATAAATCGAATAAATTTGTTTTTTTTTTTTTTTTTTCAAATTATAAAATCGTGCAGACTTACCATGAAAACCATGAACCTTGATTGCAGGTTGGCGCTCCCGATGTAAGTCAGCGTTTCCAGCCACCGGCTCACAAGCGCTGCGATATATCTCCTCTCGCTGATCTTTCAATTTCCTCTTCGCGATATATATAGATATACATATATCTGAACATACATATAAATATATAGATATACACCCGCGCACCCGTATACATACGTACATATATGTATACGATCACCACTCACTCACGTTGCACACGAGATGGTAATTTATAGTTTTTTCCGATCGTACGAAAATTCGTCAAGTTTTCGCAACTCGATCACTTTTGCACAGCTTGTCATAGACTTGGATTCTCGGTTCGCGAGTAAACGATTGTTGAATAAAAACCTTCTTTCGTTAATTTTATCTTCGTATATATTATTATTATTATTCGATATTGTATTAATTTTTACGCTAATTCACGAGCTATTATCACTATTGTGACGCGACGACCTGATAGATAGGTCTACGTAGGTGTGTGCGTCTCTTTTTGTTTTTATACTGGCTGTCTTACTGGCTCCCGGTTATCATACTGGCATAAATACTGGCCCGTTCGGCTGTTGACACCTGTAACACAAAAGAAGAAGCAATAAAGCATTAATACAATTTTCATGGTACAAGATATTTATATATATATACATATGTATACACAGGGTGTCCCTCTTATCTCTGCCACCCGAAATAACTCGGTAATTATCGACGTCACGGGAAAATGTTCAAGAAAATGTTCAAGACACACTGTACAACACTGTTGTACAGTGTGAAGGGGGCCATCAAATGCGACCAATTTTTTTTTTCGGTGGAGGCGCCAACGCACAGTGAAGGTCACCTGCACTTTTTTTAATGGAATGGTACATTTTTTTTCAACCATCTTGTGGAGCACCTCTAGCCGCATAAAAAAATTATGGGGTCAGAGTCGTTGAAGGTCATTCGACCAACAAAATCTAACGCTTTTAAAATGCCCAAACATTTATTTTGGCCAACTTAGGCTGTGAAAATCCATCAAACGTTTTTTACATATTCTTCTTAAAAATTGACGACGTCAATTTGCAAACAGAAGGCTTTCGATTATGATAAAAATAAAGAAATGAAAAATTGTAGAAAAAAAATATATCGTTGCATTCCAACAATATTGAAGTTCGCCTCGTTGGAACCCAACCAAAGTTCAGTAGCCAAAATTTTTTTCGCCATATTTGGGCTACGAAAAACCCGCAAATGTTACGATCCTCATGAGAAATCTGAAGGACAAATTTGCAGGATCTTGTTCATCCGAAATTGCAGATTTCGGATGAACAAAATGAAGGAAAAAAAAACAATTTCCCTTGCATTCCAACGATGTAAACTTTAACACCGTGCATCCCAACGATGCAAGCTTCAACGTCATAAAAGATTTTGGAGGGTGAGGATCCCACACAGTCAAGCAGTGTTGACCCTTTTCAGAATCTTTTGTAAGATTTTCCTCAGTCCCGTCGAAAATATGAAAAAAATGTAGATTTGCCATTGCTACTACAATGCATTGATTACTCGCTCTATCGTTGCATCAACCGCACACGTGCGCTCGCCGGTGACTATCAAGGTGTCTAATATGATGCGACGCCATAAGGCGCGAGAACCACGCGGCTGGAAATAGATTATGACGAGCGCGCGCGCGGAACGACGCACTG
>CALYCA010000231.1:0-29265 GCA_944452715.1 Ophion slaviceki | reverse complement strand
CCGCAACTACACGCACGAAATCCCAACAACCGCACGACGGTCTTTACGACACATAACTCTTCCTGCGGCTACATCCTTTTTTTTATCCCTATTTCTCTCTCTCTCCGCCCCGAGTCATCATCATCGCCGGAGTTTGTAAGAGTAATTTGATAATATTACGTTCATTTTTACCGCGAGATCTAATTCTCTAAGAGTGAGACACCGAAACCGTCAAATTCCAAGAAAATATTGGCTCCACGTGTTGAAAAACCGCAAAAGAAAGAGAGGGAGAAAGGGACTTGGTCACCGACGTCCCAGCATCTTTTCGAGAGATCCAAGAGAGCTCAGACCCTCCCGCCCCTTCTCGGATATACGCAAGGAAGTGCCCCACACACTCGCACAAACGTCCCTTAATGCCCCGCAGATGCTCCCCAATTTACGCACCCGCGCTGCGTTTTCTTCGTTAAATAATAACGAACATGACGAACGAAGATCTTTCAAATGCATCCACGGGAGAAAACGTCGTTACAGTCCATTTCTCATTCGAAAAATCCTCAATTTTATTTACAGAAGTCTTATATATTTTTTGTTTTTTTTTTTTATTTCAAGTATTACCCTACTTCATATATAAGTTGTACCTTTTTTTTCTATACACGCGAAAATAAAATTAACATTCAGAAATAACAGAAAGAAAAGAATGTTCGATATAATTGTCTGAGTGTGCATTTAAATATTTAGGCAAGTACGTACATTGCTGTAAGAAACGTGTTCGTATAGTAATAACAATTATTATTGCAATATTAATAATTATCATGTAATTTTACCATCAATAATGATGAATCATAATTATACAAATAATTAATAATAATTGTTAATTAAACTAAATTTAATAGTTCATCATCTCTATTATTATTTTATATGTATTACGATTATTATAATTTTTGTTATAATTGTTATCATTATTATTACGTAAATATTACACCGATTATTATTATATGTACACAGATTATTATTACATATTTTGTAATTCTATAATATTATCATTGATTATATAATATATATTACTACTAACATAAAAATAAAAATGAGAATAACAGGAGCAACGGATTTAATCGTTTACATAGAGACCGCGATACCTGAAATTCGCAAATAACATGCGCAAGTACCTATGCAATGGCGCATATCTCCGAATATATGGAACAATATTAGAGCGATACGTAATCATAAAAATAATATAACATGAACTTGCAATATTTTGTGTAATTTGATTAACTTGCAAAACAAGTGCAATTTGATGCACCGAAATAATTATACCTTCTCGATTGTTTCCATCGAGAATCTGAACAATCGAATCGAGTCAGTACTGTCTTAACGAGTCTGCATAAGCTGAAAGCTCAAAAAACAGGTCGATTTTCAATATTTATTTCTGATGAGAATATTGGGATGACGCGGTCGGGATTGATGAGCAATGAAGTTATTGCCGATTGAAGAAAGTGCCACCGTTGCTGTACGGTCAAAGGGTAAAGATGGTTCTGGCACCTAGGGTCATCTGAATTGAAAAATGTATTTTTACTGTAATAATAAAAATCTCTCATGACCACATACTTTTTGAAATTTCGAAAATTACAAAAACTGCCAGCTGTAGAAACAAAAGTTCGATTTTCGACAGTGAGGACAAATTTGACAAATTCGTTATTAACAAGTGAATGAACATATCAAAAAAATCATTCGGTCATCCGATAGAAAATGTTATGGACCATGCTCTGTCCAACTTTTACGCGAATCGACCGAATTGATTTTGAGGTACTAACTCCGTTCCATAAAACATAATTTCGAGGAAAACGCAGAAGCCAAAAAGGGCGTAGGGATTTATACTTTTCCCTAACCGATCTGGCCGTTCACGAAAATCCTCAAAACTCATTTGATTTTGGGAATTATTAAAAAATGTTTCCTGCAAATTATAATTAAGACTCCAGAGTATTATAAATACTAAATATATAGTAATATAAAATTATAGTGATGAAATATAGTTATAAAAAAAGGCAATATAAAACTATAGGGATCAAATGTAGTATTATAAAAAAGTATATAATAATATAAAACTAAACAAATTCGCAATTTCGAAATTTCCCGCTTACGAACACCCCTCAATCCAAGAAGAAAAACGAACAAATCGTCGAGACACAAGACCGTAAAGTTTCCCGCCAGTTTTCGGGACTTCGCAAGACCGCGGAGATTTTTGTACAGGTGTAAAGCCGACGAGAGTGAATGGCACAATTTGAGGTACATGGTTGTGGGTCAAATAGATGCGGCGTATGTCGCGGATGAGTCGAAGCACTCACCGAGTCAGCGACGTCTGTACCCGCGTCTGCTCAGGAAACGGTCCATTACGCCGATCAGACGACGACGTAGCAAACACACTCTCTCTCTTTCTTTCTCTCTCTCTCCCTCTCGCATTCGGGATTTCAACGCGTGCGGAGGACAAGTATATACGAGCAGGAGGAGCAACGAGATACGCGCCAAACACGAGCACTCCGAGTAACTTGTTAACACTCGAGCAACCTCCGAACAAGCTCGTCGATCTCTCTCTCTCTCTCTCTCTCTCTCTCTCTCCCGCGCACGTCTTCTACCTCTTGCCGATTGATCAAATCTTTCTTTTTGTAATCGTGCAAAAACAAGTTCCCCGACTTGATTCTCGCCGATATTTGCAATTGGATATGACGTGTGGTCGATTTGATCGGCAACTACACGGCGCTGATAAAGACAATGGCTGATTGAATGCGCTGCATTTCAATGCAGACTAATTATCATGTCGAAGGTGCGATAATAATTATGACAAACCGACAGTGGTGCAGGCGCGTACGGTCTGCTGCATCGGCGGCCTGTCACGTTGAGGTACAGTGGCCAATACTTGGATGGGTGACCGCTCAGCGGTGTACGGGCCCGCGCGGGGAGACAGTTGGAGGCATCGAGTTTCCAATGTTGAACGCAACGAAAACCCATTGAGAACGTTTTCCTTGACGCGAGTTTCCCGCAGTTTCCCTGTGCCCTTCTGCAAATAAGAAACGCCCCAAAGAGGCGGGAAATAATAATTGTGAAAATTGTTATAATCGTCGCTGCTATAGTTATTATTGTTTATAATTAAGATTATGGACGAGAATGGCTCGTCGAAGTGAAGTTTTAATTATGATCAATCCCGTTTGTCCCTCTGCCAACCTTGGTCCCTCTGCCGAGCTGCCGCATGCCGATCTCCACGAAGCGGGTTTTCCGCAGTTTCCCTGTGCCCTCTTGCAAATAGGAAACGCCCCAAAGAGACGGGCAATAATAATCGTGAAAATTGTTACAATGGTTGCTGCTATAGTTATTATTATTTACAATATGATTATGGACGAGAATGGCTCGTCGAAGTGAAGTTTTAATTATGATCAATCCCGTCTGTCCCCCAGCTGAGTTTGATCCCTCTACCAAGCTGCCGGTCTCCACGACGCCGGTTTTTCGCAGTTTCCCTGTGCCCTCCTGCAAATAGGAAACTCCCCAAAGAGGCGGGAAATAACAATTGTGAAAATTGTTATAATCGTCGCTGCTATAGTTATTATTGTTTATAATGTGATTATGGACGAGACTGGCTCGTCGAAGTGAAGTTTTAATTATTATCTGTCCGCCTGTCCCTCTACCGAGCTCGATTCCTCTGCCGAACTTGGTCCCTCTGCCGAGCTGCCGATTTCCACAACGCGGGTTTTCCGCAGTTTCCCTGTGCCCTCCAAGTAAAGTTTAAATGATGATCAATCCCGTCTGTCTCTCCGCCGAGCTCGATGCATCTGCCGAGCTCGGTCCCTCTGCCAAGTTGCCGATTTCCACGACCCGGGTTTTCCGCAGTTTCCCTGTGCCCTCCTGCAAATAAGAAACGCCCCAAAGAGACGGGAAATAATAATCGTGAAAATAGTTATAATCGTTGCTGCTATAGTTATTATTGTTTATAATATGATTGTGGACGAGAATGGCTCCTCGAAGTGAAGTTTTAATGATGATCAATCCCGTCTGTCCCTCTGCCGAGCTTCTGGATCGATTACAACGACAGGAGCGCACACATTGGAGGACACAAGGACCGAGACCTAATTTGATCCAGACATTCCCGGTTTTACACCGCCTTTTTTCCTCCCCGCACAGTGTCGCACACCGTACGACAGTCATCCTCGATTCCTTTTTTTCCACCAGCAGATGTTCGGGGGATCGCAGTTCTCGGAAGTTTCGGTGCTTTTTACTATTCTCTCTCTCTCTGCCCTTCTCCCGTCTCACTAGTGGCGCCTTCCTCTATTAATCATTCACAGTAGCAGCGATTCGATTAATTCATTATCACCCCGTCAAAATTCAACCCCACAATATTATATCCAAAATTAAACCATCCCGCCTAATATAGCGCAAGTCTCAACCACGAATGCTCTGCAAAAAATCAACAAATTCATTTTTTAATTATCTCTCTAGTACAATGTAATTTTTTTTTTCGTTATCCCAAATCAGTACGGCTAATTTTAATCGACTTTTTTTGAGATAAAAAAAAACGACTGAATCGAAGACTCTCGCTCTCCGAACGAGCAAATTCCTCCGAGCATCCCGAAATAGTTCTGTCCATTTGAAACGACAAAGTATGACGTTCTCATAGTGAAAAGGTTAACGTCGCTTTCGAGCGGTTACTACAATGCCACCAATCCATGTTGGGAATTTGCTGAGGACAGAACGCCGTCTCGTGCGTGCGTTAACGGAGTTACCGTAGTAGCGATGAAGTCTCGGCAGACTGTGACGAGCATGAGCAAACACTTTTGGAAAACGTGCGCGGCCTCTTGCTGCATCGCTACGCATACATACATATATATATATATATATATATATATATATATATATATATATATATATATGTACATTTATACATATATATCGATACCAGAGACAACGCCGATCGCGTGAACGAGAACGGCATATTTATGACTACCGCCTATATTCTCCTTTCGGATGAATTTTGTATTTCGAATCGTCGATCCATCTTTCATTTACACACGCAACAAAATAATCAAACGGTAAAATGCCGCGCACGCATTTAAACTTCGATTTCTCTCTCTCTCTTGCTCTCTGTCTTATTATTATTATTATTATTATTATTATTCTTTATTCATTTATTGTTACTTAGAATTAGATAGCTGTTATATCTATATTTTCATTTTGCTATTTCTGGTTATGCTACTTCCGATTTTATTTGTCTATTATTTTGGTTACGTTATTTTATTTTATTTCTAGTTGCATTTGATTTATAGCGCTTCACTGTTTATACTTTTGTTATCCTCTTTGCGCATGTTGTAGTATTGCAAATTATGATTTTGAGTTGTATAACTTCTTCGAGACGCTTGTTATCTGTTTATATTTTATTTTATTACTATCATTGTTTTTATTTTTATTTCTAGTTGTGTTTGATTTATATCGCGTTTCTGTTTATACTCTTGTTATCCTTTTTGCGCATGCTGTGGTATTGCAAATTATGATTTTGAGTTGTATAACTTCTTCGAGACGCTTGTTATCTGTTTATATTTTATTTTATTACTATCATTGTTTTTATATTTATTTTTGTACTTCCGTGGTTTTTCTTGCTTGTACCTTTTTGCGTAAAGATTTATACCACGACATAAACCATCAATCAATCTATCAATCAAACTCTCTCTTCTCTCTCTCTCTCTCTCTCTCTCTCTCTCTCTCTCTCTCTCTCTCTCTTTTCTTCATTATATCGACATATCAGATAGGAAAAATCGCAGAGATGAAGCTTTTCCCAAACGCTAAATTTGTATACTCTGCGATACATTTTTAAAAAATCCTATTCTTGAGGAATATAACGCGTATTACAATTATTTCGTGATAAAAAATATTTCGAAATATAATGTTATGTAAAAGAATTTTTATTACACGAATATTTTTAGTTGTCTCTTCACATTCAGGATGAAAAAATTAGGGGAAAAAACCCTTGAATATACGGTCCTCGAGTGTGCACCGGAGATAATTCACTATCTCGTCCTCCCTCGCGTTCCCTCTTTATAATCTACAGGCACAAACACTCGAGATTTACAGGTATAACGCGGCCGCGTATATTCGGTGCATGTGATTTTCTTGTGTACCGAAAACGGTGCAACCATTTATTCTCTTTTTTTTTGGTTCGAAGAAACCCGAGAGATAAGACAAGATTATTTTTATCGTGACGCGGGAAACGTTCTCCTACGTGGGACCACACGAAAATTTCAAGTTCAAGCCTCGAGATGCGTGTTGGTTCGTGAAGACGCATGTTATTTCCAGCTACAAACACGTTTGCCCAATGCCAACTAATTTTATCCGAATCCAATATAGATACGAATTGATCGAATTGGAGAATTGGTCCCGTGCGTTTTGCCAATTGCCGTCACAGGATACGAACATTTTTCGAATGCAGATATCCTTAAAAACAGTCACATTTTTCATAAGTTTTGCTCCGGCGTTTTGGCGAGAACGGGAATTAAAATCTAGGCAATTTCTTTTGCCATTTTCCAAAATCTAGCCATTGTCTGTTATGAAAAACAATAGAAAAAAAAACTGGTCGAATTTCAATATTTTTTTCTGCTAATAGTATTGGGCTGACGAGGTCGAGATTTTACAGACAATTGATACATCGTCTTGCTAAATTTGAGTTTTTGTTTCATTTGAAAATGTTGATAAACAATGGAGTTATTGTTTAAACAAAATCGGTGTAGGTGGTTCGTGCCAATAGGGTGATCGCAAACGGAAAAAAAAATTGCTTACAGTATGATAAGAAAACTTTCGTATGACCAGATACTATCTTCAAATTAAAAAATTACGAAAGTCGTAAACTGGAGAAAAGAAGTTCGATTTGCGACCCAAAACATTATTTTAATAATATTTTAGTAACAAATGGATAAACATATCGGAAAATCATCCCGTCATACGATAGAAAACGCTACAAACTACGCTCCGTCCGAATTTGAAGAGAAGAGGACGAATAGATTTATATATTCTTTTAAAAAAATTCTCTACAATAGAGTGAGCCATTCTATGATTTTTAAGCTTAGTCTCATCGTGGGCCCATTTTTTTCGAATTAATAACATTTTTTTCAGAAGACTATTATCATTTTAATCTCCAATAATGCTAATAATTTTGTGATTTCCAATTCGTCAGCCCTGAAACGGTTTATTTTTCATCTGTGCTGAATTTAACGAAAAAAAATTTTTATTCAAAATCGTTTCTTTTTTCGTTGAACTCGCCGTTTTGTAGGTTTTAGTTTCCTATTTTAAAAAAATGAAGATTCCCAATTGTCGCCCATAATTTTATTAGAATACTAAAATACTAGATATTCTTTCAATTAAAACAAAAACTGATTCGTAAAATGTATTCGTTTGTTCTTTTTCACCGCTTCGAAGCTTAGGTGTGTACTCCTATACCACCCTAACCGGAAACGCCAACTTTTCCAATCGTCCGGCGATAAAAGATTTTCGATCTTATCGCGTACCCAGTATCCTTATACCTGGTCCATCCGCCGTGACTTTTCTCGCCCGATGATAACGTCGAACTCGAATAAATATTTGTACAGGCTGATCGACGACAAATTTTCGCGCCTCGACTCGCGTCTCCGTGCTCGCCCCCATTTCAAATACACACACACACATCCCCCGTGTGTATTTAAAATGCTCCCCGAGGAAAATTTATTTTTTCCTCTACGCGCACCAGAATCCCGAACGGAAAAGAGAAGAAAAAACAAAAACGAGGGTCGCCCGCTCACCGGAATGAAATTAAGGAGAAAAAAAAAGAATTAAAAAAGTGGAGCAAAAAAATACACTGAGAGCGAAGCTCGTCGCTTTCGGTCTCTTGTGTGCTGCTGTGCGGATACGAGCACACGGTGAAAATCGGCCATCTGGCTTTGGCGCGAGCCACAACAACAATCTCAAGATCGTCTCGCGTCTCGGAGCTTGCCAGCTATCGGAGAGACGAACTTGCAGCAATTCTGTGGTGCAACGCGCACGTGTTCTCCTATATACCCGCCGCGTTACATTTACCCTCCATACGCGCATATATCGTTGCTCTATAGTAACGTACCTCAAATCTGGACGAAGATGTTGACACTTTTTTTTATCGAATATACCCCTTCTGCCTTTCATGAAGGAAGTTGTTCATCTTAAAAAATGCCAACTGGCACATCCATTCAAAAAAGACACACACACATTATATGTGAGGCATTCCACGTCACTTCAGCCAGTAAAAAAAATTTCACAAATAATTTTGAAAAATCGAGTTACTTTGTTGAAAAATATTCACCGAGTGTCGACATTAAAAAAAAAATCTGACGTTTTTTCTCGTTGATTACCATTTTTTAATATTTTTCCATTCAAATAGCTGTATCTTTGGCAGGATTTGACGTATTTACATTCGTAAAAAACGAAAATGTGCGTCTTTTTCTAGCCTTCCAGAAAAAAATTAATTTAGATTTTATTGAGCAAGTCGAACGTCCGTTTCAGGGCAAAATATGCAAAAATATTTTTTTTCTCAAGGAACGACACTCGTTATTTCATTTTTAAGAATTTCCCGAATTGTGAATACGAAAAACGGATTTTAGGTATTTTTTATATTATGGGATTCCTAAACACCGTGAAGTAACAGCTGTTTTTATTTTTTATTTTTTTATCAATATTCGATTGAAGATTGTGGAGCACTCGCTGTATGTTTACCAAGTTTTTGAAATACATATGACATATATGTCATATGTATTGGAGCCTTGGAGTGCACCACACTCTTCAATCGTATATTAATTAAAAAATTAAAAAAATAAAAATAGCTGTTACTTCACGGTATGTAGGAATCCCATAATATAAAAAATACCAACAATCCGTTTTTCGTATTCACAATTCGGGAAAATTAAAAAAAAATAACGAGTGTCTTTCCTTGAGAAAAAAAAATATTTTTGCATATTTGCATAAAGAGACGCACATTTTCGTTTTTTACGAATGTAAATACGTCAAATCCTGCCAAAGATACAGCCAGTTGAATGGAAAAATGTTAAAAAATGGTAATCAACGAGAAAAAAACGTCAAAAATATTTTAAAAATTTCGACACTCGGTGAAAAGTTTTCAATAAAGTAACTCGATTTTTCAAAATTATTTGTGGATTTTTTTTACTGGCTGAAGTGACGTGGAATGCCTCATGTATATATAAAGGGTGTCTCAAAATGACCTGACATTTTAATTTATTAATAAAACGTATTATCTATTTGAAAAGTACGTGTATTTAAATTTTAACATAAGGTACAAGCATGGAGGTTATGTGTGGAACACAATATCCGATAAATGGCCGCCTCGTCCCTATTTGCAAACGTTCACGCTTTTGACAAAATTTTTCCATAACGTTTTGGCATAACTGCGGAGTAATTTCATCAATGGCGCGTCCAATTGCTTCCTTGACCTCTGAAATGGTCTGTGGATCATTGACGTACACTTTTCCTTTCACGAAACCCCCAAAGAATGAAATCCGTTACGTTAACCCACTTTTTGAAGTATTAAGGAAAATATTAAGTAGAAACAGACAAGATTACATTTTTCAAGTACAAACTAATGGATTCAATAGAAACATATTTATTTTAGTCTGCGGATCATTAAGACCAATATTAAGTAGAGAATAAAAGATTAGGTTTTTTTAAAAGTAGAAACTAATAGATTAACATAAAAGCATTACACTGTCATTTCGGCGTTGCAGAATATACATTTTCTACGTACATATCGACAAAAAACTAATCTATATTTGAAGGGTGCAAAATTAATGTCGCCAGTGTATACGTTGGAGCTCAGAAAATAAAAAAATACAAACTATGTAATATAATTGATTTGCGGTTAATATACGAGCTCATATACAGGTGTGTGTGTGTGTGTGTGTGTGTGTGTGTGTGTGTGTGTGTGTGTGTGTGTGTGTGTGTGTGTGTGTGTGTGTGTGTGTGTGTGTGTGTGTGTGTGTGTGTGTGTGTGTGTGTGTGTGTGTGTGTGTGTGTGTGTGTGTTTATTTATATTATTTTACATTATGAAAAACAGTGATATTCCCTTTGACGTAGAATATTATATGTAATAATCTATAGATTTTATATTCGCATTAGACATTTTATGAACAACGTTACACGCAATGTATACGCACTTCGTATATAATATTACAACTTCCTCCTATGTACACCAATTTCACGTCACGATAAAATATCATAATTCCAAAATTACTTGAAATAAATTAAGTTTCAAAATATGAAAAACATATATACATACTATGACTTAATTTACAAAACTATATCATGGAAGTCGAAAGATCGCAATGAAATTTTAACTTCTCACTTCGGAGCCACTGCTTTATTTTCTAAAAGTCTAATCATACAGTCCACTACGAAAGGGTTTTTATTTTTTTTTTTCAATTCGCGAGCTCCCGCCCTACGTCACATATAATGGAATTGATTCGTCAATTACTTGGCCGGGATTTAGTATCATTTTTCTTTTTGTTTGTTTGCCATTTAGATTATTTGAAGAGATTTATCGCTTTTTTTTATTTTCCTCGAGGATCCACAAGGTACATACAATATTAAACGGTGTACTGAAAGAACGTATCTGCATATACAGTGGAGAGAAACCATCGAGTTCGTCCTCTCTCCCTCTCTCTTTCTTCTTCTCTTCCTTGACTTACGACCCCTTTGTTCGTTATATTTGGATGCTGCACTACGCTGGATCACAATGCGTATTTACATTTAAATTATATATATATATATATATATATGCATACTCGTGAGATCAGACGCGGGGGCGTTATTAGTGGTATATATCTCTCTGCAGCAGCGTAACGCGAATACATGACGATTTTTCGTTGTTTTTTTTCTGTGCATATTAATACTCAAAGCTGTGACGGAGACAAGTAGAGGTCGGCGGAAAAACGTATGGAAGTGTTCCGAGACCAGTTTCTGTGGTCAAGAAACCCTACCGATCGTGCCGGCCTCGTCACGATCTTTCTCTCTACTCGTTGCCTCGCGATATTACATCGGCGAACTCGGGTGAGAGAAACGCGCATCAGGCGGATCGCCCACTAAGTGGAGAGCCAACTCATTTCGACTGCAAACACTCTTATATTAAAAATGAAAAAAAAAAAGTTTCGCGACCACTCGCCTCGCGCTTACTACGCCTTTTATACACTTTTTTCGTCTCTTTGGCTCTTTTCTGCAGACGGAAACACGAAGAGACAGTATTTGACCCGCACTCGATATAATCCGAGGGTGGGCGCAGGTGATGGCAAAATTACAAATTACGACTCCCTTGAAAATGATTCGGTCTTATTGGTTTTTGTTTTTTTTTATTATTTTTTCAATGTTTCTTCGTATACTCTTGTGGGGTTTTACAAGCCTATCCTTTTTGACGTTTACCACCATGTAAAATATTCCACATGAAATTAAATATTACTGATTTTCAATAGTATATACAACAATATCAATTAATTTATATATATATATATAATGTATATGTATATGTATATATATATAGCTCTGCTATATTAATCGCGCTTTGATTTATATTATATTGTTTTTATTGGAATTTATTTTCATTAAATTTTGGAATTATCGTAACGTAAAGGGTACGTCATACTATTATACGTGTATATCGCTCATCCACTAAAAAACTGTGGTAACACAAAAATGCTGTTTTAATAAAAACGCATTTAATTTTTTTTCACATTCGTGAGGCCACTGTGACGTAAATATTTATCTAAATTAACCTGTAATGATTTTATTTATCATGAAATGTATTAACCTTTTGAACCCGTTTTGTATTTTATGGCATATTTATCTTAAAACATCGTTTTTGTGTTATGACAGTTTTTTTGACGAATGAGCGTTATATATATATATACACACACACACACACACACACACAGGTTATCCTGTTATGAATGGATAATTCTGCAACTGTCGATAGCTCAGACAATATCCTACTATATGCTTGAATTTCAGTTAAATAAAAGTCCCACAGATTTCGAAATTTTGTGCTTTATGTTATTTTTTTTTAAATCTACTGCTTTTGGTTTTTTGCATGCCATTTCTACAAGTGATATGAATCGACAATAACTAAGCAACTTGTTTAAGTAACGTTCGAATTGGTTTGTATGAAAATTCTGCATAAGCTCTTTTTTCATAAAGTTTCCTTAACATTTAAGGTTGAAAAGAAGACTTTTCTAGATAAAAAAAATAACCAAGAGTATTTTTAAAACAAAAAACCAGGTAAAAAAATGTTATCATTTGTGGAAATGGCATGCGAAAAACCAAAAGCAGATTATCCATTCATGACAGGACACCCTGTGTGTGTGTGTATATACATACGTTTGTGTATGTATAATATTCTACATATAAATCGCCACTTCCCGATTTCGAGCTCCTGAGTGACCCAACATTATCAAATTAATTCGGAGTCTAAATCTATTAATTGTTTACCTATTAACTATTATTATTTTTTTTTTTACTATGGCTATTATTACTATTACCATTATTACTATTATTTTTACCGATTAATACTTACCTATTAATTCCAGAACTATTAAATTTTCGAACAAAATTTCTCATTCGGCGTTCGGCGAAGACATTTTTTGAAAATTCGAGTTTTTTCTTTTTGTAGACCTCGCCGGATACGTGCCGGGTCAATTATTCTTCCAGACCACCCAGGTTAATGTGCGTTCTGGAGAGCGAGAGAGAGAGAGAGAGAGAGAGAGAGAGAGAGAGAGAGAGAGAGAGAGAGAGCTGCTCGCTCCCCGAAGAGGAAACTAGTGTTTCTTTCCGAAAAAAACATCTCGGCGGTTCGAAAACGGAAATTCGTTTTTCTAGGGCTAAGCGGATCGGCAAGGGCGGGGTTTGTCACCCTTCCGGCATTCCCGAGAGACTCATCTCTCTCGTTCCGGACCTGCCCTTGCAGTTTCCGACCTGACCCACTGTCCCAAATAATCCTAATCGTATTTCAAGCGATCCGGTATCCGTAGTCATTGATGCTCCGACACAGTTCGAATTTAACACTCAGCCGGAAGTGACGAACGTGAGCATGTCCTTACGCAACTGTTTACTTGCCGACAATGAAAACCGGACAATAGTCTTCAGGTAACTCGATTGAACTTGACAGTGAACAAAATGTCGACGGGAAATATGAAACGGTAGCGCAATAAAAATACTCTGAAAAAACTCACGCCCCACGCAACTGTGAAGAAGTTTTTTTCCACTACGAAAGAAGTAACTAGTCTTTTTTCGATTAAACAATTTTTTGGCTGTTTTTTTGACCAATTTTTGTGTTCACGTTGGCCCAACGTAAATATACTTCTGTCACGTGAACTCACAGACAGTCGCGGTACTGTTTCTATACACCATGGGACTTTCCGAGTTCCCATAAAGCGCATACACACTTTACACAGTGTCGATTCATCTCGCATGAGCGCCTACGAGTGTCAAGATTTATGGTGACGTATACTACTCGCGCTGTGAGAGACGCGAGGGAGACTCTTGAGAAAGAATGTCTGGAACTTCGAGATCGAGAAATTTTCGTCATTTTTGTCGGACTAAACGACACATGCCTTCTTAACTACTCTCAATTAAAGATTAACGAAAGAGAAGAAGAAAACAACATTTCATTTGGAGCAAAGACTAACTAAACGCGTTTTTCGCATTTAGCCGGCGCAATTTTTAATTTCTGACAAATGAATTTGGTATATTGACAATCGGCGGAAAATTTCCCATCGAAAAGACCCTTGAAACGGTTTAAAAGTCGGAAAAAGATGTTTTGGCCTTTTTGGCCACTTTTCGGAATCGCCAAGATCGCGAAATTTCCAACAGCCGTAGCGTCGGTCCTATTGCAGTGACTAACTCAATGGGGGGGGGGGGGGGGGGGGGGGGAGGATTTTTGGTAAACTTAGAGAATTCCGCTTGGGGTGGGGATCGAAAATTCGAACGATCAATATTCAGAAGGACCGAATTTTCGAATACAGTAATGACGAACGTTCTAATGTAGATATATCGATCTTACGATATCCTGTAAAATAGTTAATCGAAATTGTGAATACAAAAATCTCGAAGTTGATTTACAGCGAAAACAAATATCAGATTCAACAAAATAATGAGAGATATAATATCGATTTGCCTGTATATATACACCAAACAATTAGAGACGTCAAATCGTCGAATTGTAAATATTACGACACTTTACAATTTCGAATTCATTAAGGGGCCAGTCCACTTTGGAGCCACGAAAAAAAGGCTATTTTCGCGACTTTTTTAAAGGATTTTATAAAAGATATGAATATAAAAGTTGTTGGGCTTGATAAAGAAAGTCTTGAAATACATTTTAAAAAAATTTAATTCTTTTTTATTCATTTTTAGGTACAAAAACTATAGTTTAACGTAACGCCTCAAAAATAGGTGGGCTAGGTAGCTCCATCACAACTCGGCAACGGCTTGTCTGAAACAAAAAAATCAAAGTCCATTCGATTCAGTATGACACCAGCTACAAAATGACCCTCGGATATAAAGTTTTATCAAAGAACAAAAAAATGGCAGATGAAAAACGAAAAAAGTAAAAAAACGCGTTTTTTCGCAGTTTTTCGCAAAAAAAAAGAGTAAAAAACAAAATTTTAAAACCATCGAGGGTCATCTTGTTGCGAATCGTGTTTACAATATATGGTTCAAATTTCAAGAGAATCGGTTTATTAGTTTTAGAGAAACGATGCACCGTACAAAATCCCTTCTGATTGCTCATTATCGTCGATTTAAAGTCTTGCTTGCTTTCGATATTTTGAAATTTTCAAAGTGTACTGGCCCCCTAAAGCGAAGGACCAAAAAGTCGATCAGTTAAAATGGCGAACGGTCCGGATAGCGAAAACATGGAGCCTAGATACCAGGAGGTTCAGCGAGTCAGCGAGGCCTTTCAACTCGTCCCCAAAACGGGAACAAGAAATGATGGCGCTGGGGTGCTCCGGCACCTATATGTATATAGATATACGCTAAACATGGGTGCGATCTAAGACAGATCACAGATAATGTACCTAACCCTCATTAGTGTCAAGGGATAACACCACTCTAGGATTTTGGAAAGACGTTTTCTTTCCTAAAAATACTTTGGTGTCATAAAAACAATATGCAATTGGTCCTGTAGCATTTTTTTTTATTTAAAGGTTCAATTACCAATTTCCCCGCAGCGCCTTGGAACGCGCGCTGAGTTGCTCGTACAATTTTAAACGCGTTTTTCTCGAAACCACTTTATTCGATCTCGGAAGACGGATTACTCGACCACCTTTGCCTCCTTCGATTTGAAATTTTGATAGCAGCTTCACAATTATATTCTTTATGGGAGTACGGTGCCGTTTTTTTATTAAATGTAAACTTCTTTTTATAAACAATTTACTGCTTTTTTGGCAAAAAATCGATTTATTTCCTTCAAAGTGCGCTATTTTTGCAAAATTTGAAAGCAAATTTCTAGGTAGTCATAACTAATAATATATAAATTATCATTTTTTTGGTTTTTGTTTCAGGTCTTATATTTTACGAGAAAACCGTTCTCCCGTGAAGCTATATGTAAAAAAAAACACGTTTTTCTAGATGGGCTGTATCGCCGCCATTCTGAGTTTGAGTTTGAGATCTTTTCTCGCTTTTGCGTTTTTTTCCCCGAATCGTCATGAGGAAATTATGAATCGGCGGATATTTCGACGTTTGATGTCATGATCGGTCTGTCGTGAGGTTAGAAACTCATCCGATCACTTTCACCTCGTTGACCAATATATTACTATATATGTAGGTGCCGCTGCACCCCAGCGCCATCACTTCGGGACATTTTCGGGGACGCTTTTTTCAGCGCCTTTGCATTGCCGCTGAACCTCCTGGTATCTAGGCTCCATGAGCGAAAACTTGGGATCGAGCAATACTACTGGCACTTGAGAATGAAGATGGCAGATGGCGTTAGTGGTCAGTCGGGTAAGGCAGCCATGCCATGTTCGCCATTCAGGTATCCGCCATTTCGCACCATCGATCATTTTCGTTTCTAAGATCTACACATTCGAAGTTTGTATTCTCGACATATGGCTTTTTGCTATAGATGGCATTACCAATATCAGTTACTCAATTTTTTCCGTTCCTGAGATACGAATGTTGTAGATTGTTCGAATCTGTATTTGTATGACTCAAATTGCAGACTATCCGAATATATGTTCTCGAATAAATGAACTCTCGAATAAATAATCCTTTCGTGTCATAGTTATCTATTTCGTCATCGGGCAAAGGATAAAATTTCGAATAATTTAACCTTCGTAATTTTGAGAGTTCATAATTCTGTCGTTTCGAAATCTTTGTCGTTCTATATTTGGTCATTCGACATTTTGACCCCCACTCGTATGGAAAACATTGGGCAAAATCGATGGTCCGTTTAAAATTCGGCCAAAAATCGAGAAAAAAAATCGGAGCTCGACGAATCAAACGGCATTACAAAAAGGATACGATTACGAAAAGAATGAGCACAGAGAATAGTTCCAGACTGAAAAAAAAAACAATGCCCGGCAATTCGGTGACGCCATCAATTTTGGCCACAAGGAAAAAAAAAATTATTACGCATATCGTGCGAAATACTTCAAAAAGTTGTTTGGGTTGCTTAGTTATTGTCGATTCATATCATTTGTAGAAAGGGCATGCCAAAACCAAAAGCAGATGATTTTTTGTTAAGGCGTTACCCCCACTTGTAGCGCCAAAAAAGGCCTTTTTCATGATTTTTTTTAAAGAAAACTACAAAACTTTTTTAATCGATCAATATACCATCTTAAAGAACACGTCTTCAAGAACTTTCAGTAATTTTTTTATTGAAAAATATTACATTTTTTAGTGGCAAATGGCCGTCAACGAAATAATGTTTTTATATACACGGTTTGCGGTGACCAACATTGCGGCGAAGTGGATCATCTGAAAAAGAAAATGCGGATGGATTTAGTCAAATATAAGTATAAACTAGTCTTTAATCGAAGGATTTTAAAAAATATTCATTTTTCACAAAATGGCGGACAGTCAAAGTTAATGGTTCGATTTTAACGAAAAAAACGGCCGTTTTTTGGCTATAAAACGGCCATTTTTTTCGAAAAAAAAATCGAACGATTAAAGACTACATTTTTATGTATTAAATAAGCCTGCAAAATTTCAAGAAGATCGGTTCATTAGTGTTCGAGTAATCTTGGTCACCGACTTCAGAAATGCCATTTTGAGAAAAACGCGTTTAAAGTTTCAATTTCAGTTTACACGGAGAAAATTTTTTTTTTGTAAACCTACATAGAGTCATTTATTCCGGGCCCATACAGAAGTATGGGCCCGGATACTTATACTTCAAAAAAATGCAATAAAAAAATCGATTTTTTCAAAATCGCAAGTGGGGGTAACCCCTTAATATATATATATATAATTAAATGTGTGTATGGAACACAATATCTTTTTGGCGATAAATTATATTGTTTATCATTTTACACACTTTAATTTATATATATGTATAAATTATCATACAACGGGACGTGACATGCATATATATATAGATACACACACACACACACACACACACACACACACACACACACACACACACACACAGATATATATATACGTTCGTATAAAGAATGTTTGTTACATTGTCAAAGCGTCATGTGGGATTCAAGGCACACATGAGTTGTTAAAGGGTACCGACTTTTCGGCACCCTGTGTAGCCACGGCAAAAGGATTCTGGTGTACATGGCTTTCGTTAGAATTATATACGACCACCAAGAATACGGACACCGAAAGATCCAGTCCGAAAGTGAGAACGAGAAAAAGACAGACAGACAGAGAGACAGAGAGAGGGAGAGAGAGAGGGGAAAAAAGAGAAAGAGCAAATGGAAACAAACCCACAGGCCATGTGTGTTTCTCTAATACCCCAAAACCAAATTCCCCATTTTCTTCCTTCTCCAAACATATAATTTCCCAAAGAGAAAAATAAACTCCCATACCGTAAAACGACGTTAAAAAGAAGAAACAAAAACCTTGTACCCAGAGTTAGTAATATTTTATCATCGAATTATCGGCTTCTCCTCGTTGCACTGCTGTATCGACAATCGAAACAGCGACGTCTACGTGCATATGCACGATGTGGATGTACGTACGGCAAAAATCCTGCCTCTCGTTACGCTCATCGTAGCGATTTAATTTTCAAGACGTTCATTCGTCACGATACGCTGAACATACCATCCACTATTTTTCATTGCTCATTCTCGTTACGTTTTTTTTTCTCCCTCCCTCTTTGCTCGTTCCTTTGGTGTTTTTATAATCTTTTTTCTTTTTCGTTCTCATAGTCGTAGGCGCGCGCAAGTAAGTTGGCCGCTAATTCTTCGGGGCATAATTTATTCGCGGCTAAGACACAGTCGTGCCTATGTACCTACGGAGAAATGGTACGAGGCGTAATTGCGTATCGAACCGGAAACGCGGCGAGCACCGGCGATTCTCTTCCTATTCGTGCCAGCCTCGAGAACATTTTGTGTGTGTGTGTGTGTGTGTGTGTGTGTGTGTGTGCGCGCGTGCGTGGTGTGTGTGTGTGCGCGCGTGGTGCGCATGCGCGGTGTGTGTGTGTGTGTGTGTGTGTGTGTGTGTGTGTGTGTGTGTGTGTGTGTGTGTGTGTGTGTGTGTGTGTGTGTGTGTGTGTGTGTGTGTGTGTGTGTGTGTGTGTGTGTGTGTGTGTGTGTGTGTGTGTGTGTGTGTGTGTGTGTGTGTGTGTGTGTGTGTGTGTGTGTGTGTGTGTGTGTGTGTGTGTGTGTGTGTGTGTGTGTGTGTGTGTGTGTGTGTGTGTGTGTGTGTGTGTGTGTGTGTGTGTGTGTGTGTGTGTGTGTGTGTGTGTGTGTGTGTGTGTGTGTGTGTGTGTGTGTGTGTGTGTGTGTGTGTGTGTGTGTGTGTGTGTGTGTGTGTGTGTGTGTGTACGAAGCTGTGCAGTTGATTCTACAAACATCCCTGCATGGTCTCGATTCGTGTACGTCCGCTCCGAGATTACATAATGCATTCCGTATCCTGCAGTCGAGTGAATTATAATGGATCTAATATGTGGATCTGACGATGATACTTTATACACTTTTCTCACAAATGCAGTGTCCAACGGGACGAGAGCATGTCGAGATAACTCGATCTTGTTTCTTTTAATGGTTCGGATGGGGAATGAAAAATGGACGGTGCTCTCGTGTACGCGTGTATGAAATAACTTTTGAATCTCTGGCTCGTGTGAAGGGTGCGTGTAATAGACTTGTTTGGAATTTGTGCTTCAAGTGACAAACGCACGCACGCACACGCGGTGAATGCATTATTTGGATAATTGAATTACTATGATTTGTATATTCGATTATTAGTTGACTGGTTATGGTTTATTTGAGTGAAGTGGTTGGTTCATGGGCATTTGGGTGGATTTTAGGTATGGTTAGGGTGAGTCGAGATTTTTTCACATTTACTGCATGAGCTTGGGGCCTGGAGAGGGGTGGATTTTTTATTGGTTTTTGTGATGAGAGTATTGGAATGATGAGGTTGGGATTTTAAATACGATTAATACATAGTTTTGTTGAATGGGAGTTTTTTTGGTTGTAAAATATTGACAAACGATGAAGTTATTGTTTAAACGAATTGCCGCTGTTGATGCAGAACTGTGCGTAACAACAGTGCTGATGATCCTGGCAACTGGGGGCAGATGAAATGGAAAACTAAAAAATGAACTTTTATTATAATAATGAGATTGTAGTGTAACTGATCAAAGTTGTCCAAATAAAACTCGGGTGATTGATTGATATAACAATGAGACTTTGGTATGACGATATTTTTTGTAATTTTGAAAATTATAAAAATGGCAAGCTGTAAAAAAAACTGTGCGATTTTCGGTTTAAAAAAATTACTTCGATGATTTGTTATTGTCAAGTGGATCAACATGTCGAAAAATCATTCGGTCATACAATGGGACGTTTTATAACCTTAAAATAAATCGGACGAATCGATTATGAAATAAGACTTGCACCGTTTCATTATACATAATTTCGGGAAAAGTGCAGAAGAAAAAAATACGGCGTCGCAGTGGACGATCGGAGCGTTCAGAAAAATCGTCATAACTCAGAAAACTTTGGAAGATTGACAAACAAAAATTTTGCAAATTAAAATTACGATCCCAGTCTGCAAAACCATGCGATACATTTTTTTTCGAAATCAAAAGCTTATGGAGATCCCTCAACAGAGAATGGACAGCAGGGAATTGGAGGTTCATTAAGGGGGAAGATACATTTAGGCGAGGAAAAATGGCTGATTTTCATGATTTTTTAGAAGGAAAGATTTTTCCACCATTCCTTAAACTTAAGGTACGTTCTATTACTACATTTGGCTGGTACGAGATTAATCTGACAAAAGAAACCAGCGAAGACTTTTCTCTCATTAATACTCACGTGCAGAATATGAACCAAAAAAAGATGAAAAATGTTGAAAATCGATTAAACTTCTTCGAAACAAAAATATTGAATTATCCGAAAATAAATTTACATTTTACAAAAAAAATAGCATGTAACACTCAAAGCTAGTAATAAACCATACCCTAAGTCTAAAAATGGTGAAGAAATCTCTCAATTTTTAAAAAAATCATGAAAATCCGCAATTTTTTTCCTCGCCCAAAAGTATCTCCCCCCTTAAGAATCGTAACCTTCCGGTTTGGTAAAATACAAAAGTGGGACACTCAAAGTTTCTCCGCATACAAATGGAAAAAAAAACATCACAACGGTGAATCGTGAAGACAGCAACAAAACGATACAGTAAAAATTCTCTCGTGACCGAGCAAAGTAGCGATTTGCGATAACTCAATCGATCGCATGTTTCTGCTTCTCGCGCTCACGAAAGCCGTGCTTCGTTTGTTATTTTTTCACAATCCGCCCACTCCGGGTGCTGAACCCAGATACAATTAAATTCAAGTTCCAGGGAGGATGATTTAGCGTTCTTCCGGTTACGGAGTGAAATACACGAGTCAAAAATGTAGTACGAAAGTTTGTGTTGGACGAGGGACTCGCGAGGG
Source organism: Ophion slaviceki (assembly GCA_944452715.1). Classification (NCBI taxonomy): domain Eukaryota; kingdom Metazoa; phylum Arthropoda; class Insecta; order Hymenoptera; family Ichneumonidae; genus Ophion; species Ophion slaviceki. The sequence goes on along the minus strand of CALYCA010000231.1, from coordinate 8,150 downwards.
TGGTCCCTCGTGTTCCTATAATATACGGAACTGAGAATATGATCTTTCGCTATGGCACAGACTCACGTCGAGCGAGAACGATTATTTATACACGCTACAGGTATCTAATAGCTGCTCACGAGATTTCTGTGCACGATCCTCTGGCTCGCGCGTTTAAATCGCCCACGCGGGCGCGCTGCGCTGGTTCGTTGCTCCACTAAAGTTCCACCGAGTCTCCGCGCCTCGATGCAACGTCAGGAGTCAAAAGTATCACCGAAAAATAACCAAAAAAAATAACAAAAATGAAGCATCTCGTACCCCCGTGCAACGAGTATTTTCCTTTCACTAGATCAAATATGAAATATCGCTGGCGAGTGGTGGGAATCGGAGAGTGTCTCCGTCTCTCGGAGATTTTTCTCCCCTCGTTCGTTTTTTTTTCGTCCCCTTTTCTGAACTATAATGCAACAGGTGCTGGAGAATTCGATCTATGGGAAGATTTAAAAGCCTTTTTCGGATCCACTCGCACCATATATATATATATATATATATATATATATATATATATATATATATATATATATATATATATATATATATATATATATATATATATATATATATATATATATATATATATATATATATATATATATATATATATATATATATATATATACACACACACACACACACACACACACACACACACATATATATATATATATATATATATATATATATATATATATATATATACATATATATGTGTGTGTATGTATGTATGTATGTATGTATATACGAAAAGAATATTTTAAGCTTGTATATCTACAGACACACGCACCCACACCCACTCATCAGTGTAGTCTCCACAGATCTGCTGATTCATAACTTTTGAAACTATCCTGTTCATATATTTTCCCAGAAGGGAGGATTTCTTTACTAAGGCCAAAGGGCATCGGGTTCTCCCGAGACCAGACACAAAATCTGGTCACTAAATGCACCTTAATGTTTACATTTTGTAAATCGACCCTTTTCAGTCCCAACTGGTTCTTTTTACGACGTTGAAATTGACATCGTTGGAAAGCAGCGATATTTTTTCCATTTTTGATTTCTTAATTTTTATCATCACCCGACGCCTTTCTGTTTTGCGAATTGAGGTCATGAATTTATAATTAGGATACTTCTGATTAAAAAAATGGAGTAATTGAGAAGAATTAATTGCCGATGCATTCGAACAAACTTCGTGGTCATTTCTTTTTAGTTACTTTAAGTATCTACAATATTTATATGGTGTTGACGTTTGCATAGTTGGAACGCAATGGAAGTGGTTTTTTCGTTTTTTTATTCCGAATTTTTGATATTATAGAAGATCTTTTATAGATTTATATTGTAGATCTCTGAATAAGTATGTCAAAAAATGGTTGAGGGATTCTTGTAGGCAAAATCTACCAAAGGAATTTAAAGGAATTCGGAAATACTGATTTTTATTGCATTCCAACGATGCACATTTCAGTTCTACGTTATTGAATATCAAAAAGTTACACACAATAATAATAATGACAACAATAATAGTAGTAGTAGTAGTAATGATAATAACGGTAATAATGAAGATGATGATAAAGATGATGATGGTGATGGTAATAATGATGATGACGATGATAATGATCGTGATATCCATAATAATACATTTTCGTTTCGACAAAATGTGTGGAAAATATTGATATTGAATTCATAATGAAGATGGTGATGATGATGGTGATATTAATAAAAACACATCTTCGTTTCGGCGAAAAGTGTTTTGAATATTGATATTGAATTAAATATTGATACGTATCTAAACTAAATATTGATGTTAAAATGAAACTAAACGAAGATGGCGATAATGATGACGATGATGGTAATAATGATGACGTCGATGGTAATGATAGTGATATTCACAATAATACATTTTCGTTTCCACCAAAAGTGTGAAAAATATTGATATTGAATTCATAATAAAGATGATAATGATGATGGTGATATTAATAAAAATACATTTTCGTTCCGACGAAGAGTGTGAAAAATATTGATATTGAATTAAATATCGATACGTATCTAAACCAAATATTTCTATTAAAATTACAAGTTATGAAGATGATGATAATGACGATGGTAATAATGATGATGTCGATGATAATGATAATGACAGATAGATGACAACATTGCATTTTCATTTCGACCAAAAGTGTGATAAATATTGATATTGAATTCATAATGAAGTTGATGATGATATTGATAGTGATAATAATAATACATTTTCGTTTCGACAATAATTGTTTTGAATATTGATATTGAATGAAATATTAATATGTATCTAAACTAAATATTAACATTAAAATGAAAAGAAAACATTTTTTATTGTGAATGAGTATAACGCGAATAAAAAAGTTTTCCACTATTTTAATGTTTGATTTTTTTTTCCAGAGCATCACTCATGTATCATCCGCACTAATCGAGGGCTGTTCGCGGCTGTCGCAAATACAGCACGAAGATGTCGTCGACGAAGCGAGATCGCGTTTCGTCCGGAATGTCGATAGTTCTTCTCCTCCTCCTCGCGATCCTGACAACGACCCAAGGACGAACCATTCGACTCGGTGAGCAACGAAGGAATTTTATTCTCGTTTTTTCTTTCTTTTCCCTCAAAGTTTACTCACGACATTGATGTTTATATCGTCGTGAAAACCAAGAAAATATTTCGCGTTGCCCAAATTTTCCTTCTCTTTCGATATTTAGGCTACTCCCTCTTTTTTTCCTCTTCCTTCCTTTTATTTAAAATAAAATTAAAAATTATTATTTATTTTCTTCTTATTTAAAAAATTGTTAAATTCTTTTTTAACAATTTAAACCTACCTATAAGAGACTTTCGATAACAGCAAAAATGAAAAAATAAATAAATAAATAAACGGGACCAAAAAAACAAGAAATTAAGGGGACCATCGCCGTGTCTCGATCTTCGATCGTATAAATTCAACGAGGATCGTTATAGCCAAATTGCCCTCCAATTATCACACTCCGAGGAGACAACCTTCTCCTTCTCACGTGAATAATCGATGATTCCCGGCTCGACGCTTCAAATTTCATTAAGCGGCGAAAATCACTCGCGTGAACGCACCCCCCCCCCCCCGCCCCCGGGAATTAATTTACCTAAATAGATTAACGCACGCTCGACGAAATTGCCTGTGTATAGACACGTCTGGACGACGTATACGAGTAATATGAAACACCGATGGATTTCAACCGAAATTAAGGCTTCCCAGTGGAGTGGGGAACGAGGGATTAGAATTTCGTGTCCGAAAAGTGGAATGCTCCACTCGAATAAATTGTCCCTTCGATTAGCATAATCGTGCGCGGTTCGGTGTGTGGTCGCGGATGTGCGGCACAAAACGCATGCACTGCTCTATCGACCATACTTCCAAGGTGAAAAAAAGTATGTACCAAAGGGGTGAGGACGGACGAGCGTAATAAATCGAAGGGGTCAGGGGGGGGGCGAGAAGTGTCGAGGAAGAGAGAAGGTACGATTCTCTGACATCTGGTCCGCAGATCTGGGCTCAACAACTATTGTATGTATGTATATATATATATATATATATATATATATATATATATATATATATATATATATATATATGCGTACATACGGGGTGTCCCATTAAAAAAACATAATTCGTAAAGCTAAGACTGTACAGAAACATGTCCCGTACATAAGTTTGATAGTTTGAAGGCCGACATAGAAAGACAACATTGAGGGATCATCACAGATAACGGGTAAAAAATAGCTGATTTTCGCGATTTTTTTTTCGATGGTTAAAATACGCTAATCAGTCTTATTTTTTTATGTCAAATCAATGCACTCATGAAGAACAGGAAATAAATTTTCAAACGTTTATTTTTATTTTTTATACATTTTTTTAACGGTTGAGAATGTCTTCTAAAAAGAGTCCTCACGGTGTACACGGTTGTGGCCGTGAATATTATCTGAAACAAAATTTCGTAACAAGATTATTAAACAGTATGAAGCCTTCGGTTACCCACCCGAAGGTTCCCAACAGCAGATTTATTTCGCACTTTTTTCTGCGCGCATATATGGGGAATTATCAAACCCATTCGACTTTGGGGACCATCCTCACAGTAGCCTCGTACTCAATATTGTGTCTACCCAATGGCTGTCAAAATCGCTTTTGTATAAGTTTTAAAAAATTTGTATAAGTTTTAAAATTTTTGTATAAGTTTAAAAAATAATTTAAAAAAGGAAAAGCCTTAAACGAACGGCTAATGACTCACTAGCAAAGTAAAATTCATGTAAAAGCCATATGCAGTAACTTAATATATAGGTTGGTATAGGTCTCACGAGTAGTCACTTGACAAAAAATCATACGTATTTTTCCGACACCAAGATTTTTTTATTCGTTGACTTGTGTCAATAGCGTTAGAAAAATCATTGAGGACCATCCCTAAAACAGCCGGAACTGCCAATAGCCAGCATTACCTAGATACGATGCTTCCAGAATGTTCTTTTCTCACATATACACTTCAGATAATTGCAAAACTTTCGATCACTTTGGATAATGCCAAAATTTTATTAGAATAATATAATTCATTATACATGGTGTCCCATAACTGAACGCGTTCTCTGAAATGGAGGGTTGGGGGTGAAATTCTGCGTCGATTGATATAAGCATGTGTGGGTCTCAGATCAACCCCTGAATTATTATTAACTTTTAAAGGCGGGCCAATCAGGTGCGCCCGATAAGTGGCGCCTAACGGGAGCACCGCACGTATAGGCGCCACTACACGCGCGTAGCGCTCACCGACGTGCGCCGGCTCACCGGGCGCACCTGATTGGCCCGCCTTTAAAAATTAATAATAATTCAAGCGTTGATCTGAGACCCACACATCCTTATATCAATCGACTCGGAATTTCACCGCCAACCCCTCATTTTAGGGAACGCATTCAGTTCCGGGACACCCTGTATAAAGCTATACAGTAGTATCTTCGTAAAATAATAACTGAAATGAATTATATTATTCTAACATTATTGGGCAATTATCCAGTGATCGAAAGTTTTGCAATTATCTGAAGTGTCCGAAAACTTTTGGCACGTAATGTATATACATATATACATCGACCGGAAAAAGGACTTTCGTAATTGGCACAGCTTCACTTTGCGCGCCCATACGCCACTGAAGGCTACGACATACACAGAGGAAGTACGAGGTCCGGTGACGTCTCGAATACACCGCTCGTATTGTAATTCTCTCCTCCCTATCCTCTCATCCTCGGGGACGAGGCACCCGAAAAAGGCAGAGGCGTTTCGGAACGTCAGGCACCCTGAGCGACCCAGTGCACCCCCGCGGAGCTTCATTTTCCTGCTGCTTTGTCCTACTCATCTTGCGCAGACTAGAGAAATTCGTCGAACGCCTGCACGGGACTGCCGAGCACGTGTTCGTCGTATGGGTGCTTTTAACTTCGAGATTCATATATATATATATATATATATATATATATATATATATATATATATATATATATATGAAGCATTCCACACCAAGTGAAACACTAAAAATCATGTGATTTTTAAACGGGCTCATAATTTGTTTTTAAGTTCATTCGAATGTCAAAAGCAACTACGATTTTTTTTTACATTTTTAAATTGGATTTTACACTCGAATTTGGATACCGGGAAATTCTTCTCGTTTTTTTTCGATTCATTATACTCAAAAAGTGATGCATTGTACAAAAAAAACTTCGAAGAAGAAAACTTAGGTTTTCGAATGTACTTTTCAATCATATATGTTTCGTAACTGTTAAAAATTCTGCTAATGTATTTTTCAACGAAATAAGGTAAAAATAATTTTTTTCGTCAAGTTCGCCCACTTTTATTTTTCTATAAATATGAGAGAACTTTCGTTGATGTCATAACAAACCACAGAAAAATTTGCACGATGGAGAACTCATATCTTCCAATTATTTTTTAAGGTTAATTGATGAAGAATTTTATCGAACCATGGATATTGAATATCGATCATTGTTTTAGGCAAAACAGTGGATTGTGACGAATATTTAGTGTTATCTAGAACCATTTTGTCCTCCTCCTTTCAATTCAATTATGGTTTTGTTTGTGTGCCTCGAAATTTTTCATTTTTCAATATTTTTATCGTTAAACAATGAGTGAATCATAATATGGTTAGTCTACTAATACTACTACTAATACTAATATATATATATATATATATATATATATATATATATATATATATATATATATATATATATAAAAATATTCAAAAAATGAAAAATTGCACGCATATAATGTATGTATACACGTAATGTATATATACACTATATGTACCCAACATATATGCACCCGAGTACGATGAGTTCGCGGTCGTTCAATATAGCGCGAAGTCACGGCGAGAAAACCATCGAACGTGCATTTCTTCCCGCTCCCTTTTATTTATTTACAATATTTTACCGTATAGGGTAAACCAACTAGTGAACGGACCAGAAACGACACTGTCGGATTCAGATGGACCGTAAATCAAAGATATTGTAAAAACTCATTTTCTAATTTGTCGGGCTAAGAAAAAATATTATTCTGATAGTAGAAAAAATATTCGACTTGCAACGAATCGTATTGAAGGAATTGATGAATAAGTAGCGAAATTAAACGTTGCAAAGGATAACGATTTCTTATATATTTCTATCGAATGCCACAGTTGAAGATCACTGTGTTGGGCAAAAATTGTAATACTCTCAAAAATATGAGTATTATAGTTGTTACAATTTCGTTGAGAAAACACAATTTGTTTTGGATCGTAACGTGACATTCTAAATAAACTACCAAAGTTTGTTGCGACGGAGAAATGGAAAACTCAATTTTGTCAAAATTTAAAAACGAATGAAATGATTGTATGATAACGAAGCTAACATTCTCATCTGTTAACAGTAATTAATTTAGCAATTTCCAGCAGACGAGCGAAATGTTTTACTCTGCTTTGAGAATTATCAGAACACAGACCATATGTCCATTCACTGGAAAGAGGTTAGAATACAGCACCAGTGAATGGACAAGTCTACGAGTTCGATTTTTTTAAATTTCGGATGGTTTGTTTCCGAGCAGCAGTGGTCACCACAAAGGACGTTTTTCAAACACGGCCTGCACCATTGTATCAACCACATTTACAAATATTTTTCTATATAATAATTGTAAAAGATATTAATAACCCTACTCGTCTATGTAAAAACAATTGAAACCCTCCACACGTTATTGTAGAAAAAAATCACGAAAATTACTCTTTTCGCCGGTCATGAGCTAGGTGTAACTAGTTTAAAAGTGGTATCGAGGTTAGATAGTTTGAGACGTACTAAATTGGCGTCTCGCAGCCAGGTGTGCGTGCGTGCGCGCGTGCGTGTGCGTGCGTGCGCATATTATGACGTTGAATAAGTTCTAGCTGTTTCCCAACAGATGGCGTTACGAGAACTGTGTGTCTGTAGTTTAAGGGAAGGTTCTGCCTTGTTAGGCCAAAAAATGTTCGATTTTTCACCAATTTTTAATGCGAAAAGAATTAAATATAGAATGTTGATATTTGGTATGTTGACTAAGCGGTCTTTATTGAACATCAAAATATTTTTTAAAGTTTGACAAAACATGGAGGCGGGAGTGGGAGGAGCCACGCATGTCGGTGCGCGGGCGATGAAATCTTCGCTTGCGGAAGTCCTAAGTCCCGGACAGGTGATCTGAAGCAAAAAAATCAAACATATTTTTACTTTGTATAATATTGTGTATAAGTTGACCTAGAATCAAGAAGGAAAATTGAAAAGTAAAAAAATGTGAGCAAAGAACTGCGGAAATTTTTAGGAAAAAAACAAACTTCCTTCCGACGGGTCACTATTGTTTTATTTTTCAATTTTTCTTCTTGATCCTGTCCATGTAGGAGTTAAACGTACCCTCGTACGTAAGCACACTATACGTTTACATCTTGTTTTTTTTTCTTTACCCATTTCTTTTTAATCCTGTCCGGCTACTCGGATTTGCCAGCTGGGATTGTCGTAATTCGCATATACGTCTTTGTCCGTACATTGTACGAAGTATAGGGAGCGCAGTCTTGGGATATAATAATTTAGTCTGCGA
>CALYCA010000230.1:0-46206 GCA_944452715.1 Ophion slaviceki | reverse complement strand
GTGTGTGTGTGTGTGTGTGTGTGTGTGTGTGTGTGTGTGCGTATTCACACAACCGCGCGCAGAGGAAACGAGAACGACTTGTTTCACGTACTAGTCGACTCTAGAATATGTGGGGATGTGTATATGCGTGTATATGTGTATATGCATGTATATGTGTATATGTGTATATGTGTATATGCACACACACACACACACACATAATAGTAAAAGAACGAAGCGAGGCTGTGCTCCGCGAGTTAAACGTTTTAGCGTCAGCGCGAACGAACGAACGAAGGAACGAATATACACGAGGGAGAGAAATAGAGAAATCGTCTCGTTGTGTTGCTCGTCACGCGGTTATATCTGTGTGCGCGCGCGTATAAATATATATATATACACGCGCGCGCGCGCGGCCTATATGTATATGTATGTATATATACATATAGGCTGCCACTGCGCGTTCGTGCCGCTACTACATACCACACTGCTATGTATACTATATTACTATGCTACTATACGAAACTACTGCAGCGCGCAGTGTCGAAAACAGTGGAAAAGCGATGCTCCAGCGACGACCTCCCGCGCGATCGAAAGATTCCGAACAAGCGAGCGAGCGAACTACGTTGAGGATAAGATATACATGCAGATAGGATGGATTAATTTATTGTGCTACGGGATTAATGGCCATTAGGCCACTTTGAGCATATAAAATAATAACATTGACGTAAACAATAATCGTAAAGCTGTCTCTCTCTCTCTCTCTCTCTCTCTCTCTCTCTCTCTCTCTCTCTCTCTCTCTCTCCCTCTCTCTCTCTCTTTCTCTTTCTCTCGCTCGCGAATCGAGTGCACGTGTGAGCACGGCACAATCAGTACGAAAACGTGTACGAATAATGATAATAATAATAATAATAATAAACAGAGTGGAATAATGCAATAGAAAAAATAAAGAAAAATATAAGAACGGCGCATCAGAATGTAAACTCGAGTTTAACTTGCGAATAAATATGAGATTGAAGTTTGCATCGTTGGAGTGGAACGAAAATTAATACTCCAATCTCTTTTAGTAGATTCTTTCTGGAGAAATCCGTGGGGCCGGGTTGGCATTCCGAACTTTGAATAATCAGAAATATCAAAACTCCGAAAGAATACTAACCCGAAAGATCAAAACTCCGAAAGAATTTTACAGGAAAGACCAAAACTCCGAGAATCTGAACACCGTCAAAATAATTCGGCTACGGAAGTTTTAAAAGTTTCAAAATTTTCAATAAACCGACTAATTATGTCAAGATTTTTATTTTATTAAGTAGTAATTTAACTTCAATTTTGAAATTGGTCTGGACAATGTTGTAAGTTCTGCATGATTTACAGTCAGTTGTGTAGACTTTCGCTGGCATGAACTTGACGAACCTTGTAATTTCGGAACATTAAAGTTGGGAATTTTAATCCATCGGCGCATTCAAAGTTCGGAATATCAACCCGGCCGCCATGTCAAGATCATGCCGGCGAAAGTCTAGACAGTTGACTGTAAATTACGTGGAACGTATAACATTGTCTAGACAAATTCCAAAATTGACGCAAAATCACTTTTGAATAAAAAAAAATTCTTTAAATAATTCGTCGATTTATCGAAAATTTCGAAACTTTAAAAACTTCCATAGCCGAATTATTAAAATAATATTAAAGAACTTTAATATGCCTTCAGTGATACTCAAACTGGAATGAAAAGCAATAAAACTGATTATTTTGATTAAAAGTATACACTGAGAGACGAGTCCATGGTATTTACAACAAACGCCCATGGTCAAAGGGGGGATAGTGAAATTCGTTATATTTTATTGACACCGCAATCATAATCTTGAAGTTTGCATCGTTGGAACGCAACGAAAATGAATTCTTCTTCATTGATCAATTTGCTTTTCGGCCGATTTAGTCTGTGAAAATCATTCGAACGTTCTTTACGTTTATTACAGATTTCCGACCTGAAGTTACAAAAAAAAGGTTTCCAATGATAATCAAAATGAAGAAATAACGAAAAAATCGTTGCATTCCTTCAATGCCATCCGCGATCATAATATGGTTAACACGACTATGAACGAAAAGTACACCTAAGCATGCGATTTGGGTGGCGCGTTTAACAGGGTGTCTAATTTTGACCCGAACGGAAATTGCATGACATTTAAGGATTTTTAAGGCAAGGAATGGGGATTTTTTCATGACTCTTGGTATGACTTTCTGGCATAGAAGTATACTTAAGGGGTTACCCCCACTTGCGATTTTGAAAAAATCGATTTTTTTTTTATTGCATTTTTTTGAAGTGCAATTTGAACTGCAGTTTTTTTTTGATGCCCGGAATAGATGACTCTATGTAAGTTTACAAAAAAAAATATTTTCTTCGTGTAAACTGAAATTGAAACTTTAAACGCGTTTTTCTCAAAATGGCATTTCTGAAGTCGGTGACTACTCGAACACTAATGAACCGATCTTCTTGAAATTTTGCAGGCTTATTTAATACATAAAAATGTAGTCTTTAATCGTTCGATTTTTTTTTTCGAAAAAAATAGCCGTTTTATTGCCAAAAAACGGCGGTTTTTTTTCGTTAAAATCGAATCATTAACTTTGACTGTCCGCCATTTTGTGAAAAATGAATATTTTTTTAAATCCTTCGATTAAAGACTAGTTTATACTTATATTTGACTAAATCCATCCGCATTTTTTTTTCAGATGATCCACTTCGCCGCAATTTTGGTCACCGCAAACCGTGTATATAAAAACATTATTTCATTGACGGCCATTTGCCACTAAACAATGTAATGTTTTTCAATAAAAAAATTACCGAAAGTTCTTCAAGATGTGTTCTTTAAGATGGTATATTGATCGATTAAAAAAGTTTTGTAGTTTTCTTTAAAAAAATTCATGAAAAAGGCCTTTTTTGCGCTACAAGTGGGGGTAACGCCTTAATGATTCTACAGTGCGACCGATTTTCTAAATTTTCATATTTTTATTTTGCTCTTTCAAACAGATGTGTGTTGTATGCCAATGAAAAGTATACGGAATAAACGAAAAGTCACCAAACTGTACAATTCCATGTGTAGTAAAAAATGTGAGACAAACATAATTTCAAGATTGCTGTCAAGAAATATATTTTGGGAACATCTGGAAAAATATTGCGTACATTTAGGAACTTTGAGTAATATTATCTAGTCGCTTTACACGAATAACAAAGAAAAACTAATATGTTGAGATAATGCATCATTTTCATTTACTTTCTTCCATTTTATTTTCTATCGATTCGATATTCGCGTCTCTATCGACAAGTACCGCAGAGTTAGTTCATATTGAATATAGACTCGACGATAATTTAGTAGGTTATACTAATTCAGGTAGACTGGTAATTTTTCATGACATTTCATGACTTTTTCAGGGTCAAGTGTAATTTCGTGGAATTTAAGATTTTTCATGACTTTTCAGGTGGGTAGACACCCTGTTTGACTATCTATTATCCCCGAAATGATTATTCACTGTTGTACAAGGCTTGACAATATAGATGTGGTTAATTCAGTGCTATAAAAAAATCGGCCTACAAATACTAATGTTGCACCTGTACGTTAGGTTTAGTTCAGTCAAGATTCTACTATTTTTTTTGGATTTGCACAATTCATATGACTAACATTAACGCTTTTCGGGTATAATTTGTTGGAAGACCTTATGAGAAGTGACTATTCGAAAAAAATTATTAAAATAATTAAGGGTACAACGCATTGATGCACACCAAATACACATATGGCAGGTGCTATCTTATAATATGGTACGAATCGCTATAAAAATCGTCGCAAATCACAGGCAACATTTTTAATCAATGTATATATATTTCAGTTCACTATTAGAATCCTGGGGAACTAAACATTTTTGATAGTATCAGGGAATATGCATTTTGGAAAACCTACTACGTTGTGTAGCATTGAAGAACAAACGTATGTTTGTTAGATTTGTGGTTGCGGTTAACATATGTGCATAATTCATGCAACTGCTGAAATATCAATAAGCAGTACTGTACTTTTAGCAGTAACTATGGCTATAAAATATTACTGTCCCCTTAGGGAAATATAAAATATAATTGGAATGTGGTTGAGAACACCATACATCTCTCAGTGTACACATCATTGACAGTACCTGGGTTTAGTAGAAACATTAGTTCAATCAGCTGAAAATACCTATTTCAACTAACCCCAGGCACTGTTTCGACTGACCCCGACACAGGGTCAAATTAAACGTTTTCCGAGGATTTCTAAATAGCTTCTGCCTAAGTTAAGGGCATACGAGAAGGAAAATCAATAATGCTATCATATAGCCAGATAATCTAGCTATAATTAGAGCCCATTACCAAACAGATAGGCTATTAAATTAAGTCACACTAACCGATTTTCTCAGAAACGTTCCAATTGACCCCACCCTGCCCTATTCTTGTCGTTCTTTTTTAACGTTTTTTCTTCTATTGTTGCTTGTCATTATATTGTTGCTCGAGTTGATTTTGATCTCAGTGATAATTACAAGACTGATCAAGTGCCAATACTAGTAGCCCAGGTACTTGATATTTTTATGTAAAACGTTTCCTCAGTAAAGATGACAATTTGATTGTAAAAAACTGTTTTTTCATTTAATCCCACGTATAATGCACGAAATATTATTTTTTTTTATAAAAATGATGTCAATGTAACCCTTAATCTTTGACATAAGTTGCATTTCAATGCCTCGTCAAAGAAACCCCGCACTCGAGGTTACTTTGCCACTTAATATAACATTGTGGGAGGGGGGCTTGACTTTCTTATACATTTGACAGTCAAATGGCACACTGTTCCATTGGAGCAAAAAAGGTTGGAATTCAGAATGTTAAAAAAAAAGTAACCTACAAAAAACTTTCAAAACCTGGGGTGTACTTCCGAAAAGCCCACACCTCCGAATAATTTAGAACTTCGTGTACTTTTGTATTTTGACTCGCTGATCACGAATATGATAGTGAACATACCCGCAAATTTTATTTTCAAGGTCAAAACAAAAAAAACGATATTTTTTGTAGTTTTTCTATTTTATTTCAACAAATATTGATCTAAGAGAAAAATATCTTCTACGAAAGTTGTAGTCTATTAAAAGACTGATATTTCATGTTCTATACAGGTTTCGTCCAAAACCATTATTTTCCAAGAAAAATGGGATAATACTCTAATAAGTGTATTTTGCTAAACTCTACTAGTTTAGCAAAATATACTTATTACGCTCCCCAAGATTCCACACACCCATCCAAGGTGCCCAACACACCCACCCCAGTGTTCTACGCACCCCACGATTCCACGCACCCATCCGAGCTGCTCCCGGCCCATCCCAGTGTTCTACGAACCTCACGATTCCACGCACCCATCCGAGCTGCTCCCGGCCCATCCCAGTGTTCTACGAACCCCACAATTCCACGCACCCATCCGAGCTGCTCCCGGCCCACCCCACGATTCCACGCACCCATCCAAGGTGCCTAACAAACCCAACCCAGTGTTCTACGAACCCCACAATTCCACGCACCCGAGATGCCCTCCGCCCGCCCCAGTGTTCTACGCACCCCGCGATTCCACTAATGGAGTTTAGTAAAATATACTTATTGTAGTATTATCCCATTTTTCTTGGAAAATAATGATTTTGGACAAAATTTGTGTAGAACATAAATTATCAGTCTTTTGATGGGCTACAACTTTCGTAGAATACATTTTCCTCTACGATCAACATTTGTTAAAATAAAATAGAAAAACTACAAAAATCGTTTTTTTCACTTTTGATCTTGAAAATCAAATTTGCGAGTATTTTCACTATCATATTCGTGATCAGCGAGTCAAAATACATAGGTACACGTAGTTCTAAATTATTCCGAGGTGTGGGCTTTTCGGAAGTTTCCCAAAAATCGTTTTTTTTTTTTCATTCAATTCCACATATAATGCACAAAATATTATTTTTCATCAAAATAATGTCAAAGTAACCCTAAATCTTTGACATAAGTTGCATTTTAATGCCTTGTCAAAGAAACCCCACACTCGAGGTTACTTTGACACTTCGTTTTTTAATATAAACTTGTGGTTGGGGGTCTTGACTTTCTTATACATTTGATAGCCAAACGGCACCCTGTTCCATTGAATTAAAAAAAAAGTTGTAATTCAGGATGTTAAAATAAAAGTAACCTACAAAAAACTTTCAACACCTGTTCAAACATAACCCCATTTTCCGGCACCGCGCGAGGGTTGCCGGGACATCGTGCATGGCCTCTGCGCCTCTCTACAAAAACAACATCCGTCGATTGTCTCCTCGAGGCTTCCCACGCGAGTGTGAAGAAGCGAGCGCAAAAGTGATTTTCGTGTGATTTCGTTTCGCATCCCGGAAGAGCGAAGCCGTTAGAAAGGGGAGACGGGATCACAAAATACCAGCGAGAAGCGTTGAAAAGATTCGCTCGGGTGATTAGCGCGCGTCGCGCGACCTTCTGGTCTAGCGGTGTTCCAAAAGCCCAGTCAGCGTGCTCGGGCGCGACACTTTGCGGCGTCGAGCGAAGCTTCGATAAGAGCGCGAGAAAGAGAGAAGCGCGCGCGGCGGTTGGTTGGTTGGTTGAGTGGGTGGGTGGGGGGTAGTGGAGGGAGAAAAATAGCAAGATAAAACTAACCGTTTCGACCAGGGGGCCGCGGTGGCGCTGGGTACTGTGGTGGCGCGAGGATCGGCGGCGGCGGAGTCCTCTGGATGTTTAGTGTCGCCGGGCGTTGAGGGTAAATCGGTTGTTGTCTCGTATTCCTCGTCGAATACGTCGATTGAGCTTGCGAGCACGAGGATAAAGAGGAGGACGACGATATTGACGAGGAGGATGACGAGTTAGCGACCGTACCGAGACTCGTCAGGGTCGCTGGACTCGGATTGTTGGGGGGCCAGGGGGGGCGCCGCGGTGGCAGCGCCGGGGGCGGGGGGCAGTCCAAGGTATCCACACTTTCACACTTTTAATCCACCTGCCACACCTAATGTCTCCCCGCGCCTCGTTTTTTTTTTTTCAAATATTTATTATCTACCTTCTTATTATTATCGCTGGTATTATTGTCGCGTGCGGTCGCCCGGGTTCGTTGCACCCACGCTCGTTATTCCGTAATTTTTTTTTCCACCATCGAACAACCAGCGCGACCCGCGGCCGAACTCACCGAGGCGCAGCCACCGCGTGGGGCAGGCGCACCTCGATATTATCACGGCACCCTTCAGTTTTCACCTCGTATTACCAAAAACACACAAACAATTTTATCCTTATCCCGTGCTCAATTTAAAACACGCTCTTATTTTATTCCCCGTTGCGACGATCGCATTAACGCGAATTCGTGATATTCACCCCCTACGCACGAAAACACTCGTCGAGTGATTATTTTAACGGAGATGACGCTCCGCGATACCAGCGCACGATAGAAACGCGACGTATAACCGCGAACGCCCGTTAAATACGTGCATATATATATACATATAAATAGATATATATATATACACGTACGTGTGTGTTGTGTGTGATCGAAGAATTTTCTTCTTCAGTCACTCTCACTAAAGGGGGGGGCTTTTTACCAGCGGCGAACTGTACAGAAAACACACGAGTCGAGACCGCGCCGCGGTCGCACACCACACCGCGAACGAGCGATACACATTGAGAAGCGCGCGGCCTCCTCTCTCTCGCTCCCTCCGCGTTCGCGTCTCTTCGCTCTATCTCTCGCCTTTTTCACCACAGCTCGACGAGACAATATTATGTTTCTCATCCACGTGCAAAACTCGTATCCTCGATTCTTCTCTCCCGTTGTGACGACACTCGCGATTATACACATATATGTCGCCGTATGAAATATTTAAATATATAAACGTACGTAAACATATGAACGTACATGCACATGTATATATTTAAATATATATATACATATGTTTAGATAGAGAAGGAACGCGACGAGTATTTCTCCGGGCTTCAACGGGCGTTACTTCTTTTTTTCTTCGTTAATCGCATGATAAAACACTTTCCCGCATCACCGATGAAACTTTCGAGTTTCTTGTTTTTAAATATTCCGTTCGCGAACGACCTTCATTTCCATGTACGCGGAAGTACACGCGATCGTTGAAAATATCGAGTATCGAACGAATGTGGAATAATGGACGAATATTAGAATGAAGTTTACGGAAGAATTTAAAAAAAACGTAGTACGAAGAAGAGCGCAATAGAACGATCATCACCGTGCGGGCGCTCCTCGCACACTGACTGTCGCGCTGGGCCTCCGCTACGTCCATCCCCACCCTTTCGCTAACCAAGCAGCCCCCCCCCCCCCCGGCCCTCGTGCTAGCGCGCCGCGCACACTCCCACTCGCTCCGTCTCACTTGCCACTCCGCATCCTATATACGTATATACGTTTTTCTGCGATGCGTGTATCCATATACATTTCTCTCTCGCTCTCTCGCTCTTTCGTCAGAGCGATATACGAGAGACGAAATGGTTAGTTTTGCCTCGCTCGTGCTTTTGCCTTCTCTCTGCTCTCTCGCTGGATCGCGTAGGCCGGCCGCCAGTAAACAGGCTCCTTCATTCACTGCTTATTTTATACTGGCGGGGCCCCTACGATCACAGAAATAGCCTCGGGTCTCTCCATCCTCGTTCGCCAACCGGCCGGGCTTCTTTCTCTCTCTCTCTCTCTCTCTCTCTCTCTCTCTCTCTCTCTCTCTCTCTCTCTCCCGCTCACGCGCCCGCGCGCATACTCGTCACGATGATTCGCGTCGTCACGCGGATCGTCGTACAGAGTTGCCCACCGAAACGATCGTGAAACGAGCAATGATTTCGCTGCCTCTCGTTACGGATTTTTCGATGGAGAAACTAAGGCTTCTTTCTAGTGTTAGGCGAGAAAATCGGCTAAAAAATTGACCTGCCGCAAGAGAAAAAGAGAGAGACAGAGGTAGCGAAATATGAGACTGCGTCTCCCTGCTGCGCCTGCCTAAATGACCACTCTGCTTGCCTCATTTTCCAACACACCTGTTTCGCCCACTTCCCACCGGAAATTGTCTCCATATGTGTCCGCCATATCGCGCATGACGTAAAAAATACTTCTAACCTCCAAACGTTTTTCTTGGCCCTTTGGATCGCGTGTATCACGACGAGCGCGAAATTCCGCAGCGAGATTTGCAAAAAACTCCTTTGTCGTTGTGAATTTCGAAGATATTGCGCATGCGTGAAATTGTTTTAAAAATTGTCACAGGGAATGTCGACCCGGTCGCGATGATTTCGCTGGCCTATTCGCACGGACGTAAAACTGATTTTTTTTTGCGAGCGCTCTTCTTTTTTTTAGCGAACTTGGCTCGTGAATTATGGACGAAAAACATGCGTTTAATGCTAATGGGTATCCACGTTGCCACTTCGCGTGATTTATTGCTGCGAACGCGACGTCAAATAGACAATTTCAACGATTAAATTCATAAACAGAATTCACAACGTAGGAATTTTCGCGTTTTAATGTATTCTACAATCCGGAACAGTGGGGGGAGGGGTGGCGCGTTGCCTCGCGTACGCCGCCGAACGTAAGAGAAAGAAGGACTGGGTGAGAGAGAGAAAGATCGTGTCGAGAAAAAGATTTCTCGCTCTCTCCCCCAAGAGTGTTGAGAGAGTCGCGTTTCGTTCGAGAGAAGTTGAGCTGGCCTCGGCGGCCATGTCTCTTTGTCTCTCTCTCTCTCTCTCTCTCTCTTTCTCTCTTTCTCTCTTTCTCGACGGTGCTGCGTTCCTGCTGCTAGCTGCGGCGACTGTACGCGGGGAGCTCGTTCCGAGCCAGCCACGAGCTTCAGGAACGTATCAACGTACTATACTCGAAGCTGTTGTAAGCCCCTCCATCCATCCCTCCCGCCGAACCCTCCCCTGCCCGCCCTTGAAAGAAAAAAAAAGAACACCGCGATGCCAATGACTCCCAGCGCCTGCTAGATACTCTTTTTCTTCTCTTCATATTTTCACGTTTAGCCTCTTCCAGTGTTACACACTCGGTTGTAACATTCGCGAATCTCCTGTACTTGCGGATTTTCCCAAAGGAAATTGACCCTTCTGCGTCCTTGGTCAAACAGTTGGGCGCAGTTTTGGATCAGGCGCGACTACGCGAGCGATAGTTCTACGATAACTCTAGGGTTGCGATTCAAGGGGCTATACTAGTGTGAACGCTGAAAATTTGGGCGACTTTCGGGAATTTTTTTGAAGAAACGTACTCAATCAAATGTTTCGGAAAATTAAGAATATATTTGGCTATATTCGACCTATTTTGCATAATTTTTTCATAGAAAAATATTGAGATCCGACTTAGGCGCTGCCTTCGGAGGCGCCAAAAAAAAGTTCCTCCACTGCTGACATGATTCCGGCCGATTGAGTAGCTGAAACCGAAAAAGGAAAAAATGTCGTTAAACTGGAAAGTATTTCCTGAAAAATATCAAAATCTAACAAAATGGCGTAGTTATGAAAAAAGTCTGTTTTCTTGCCTATAAAATGGTCGTTTTTTTCAATGCCAAATCGTCAATTTTCATCCAATCAAAAATATCCTACGTCATTGTAGAGTAAATATATTCAAGAGTGCTCAGTTCAAATTTCAAGTCAATCGGATAATTGCTCTTTGAGTTACAATGTCAGCAAATTTGAAAAATCTCATTTCAAGAAAAACGCTTTTAAAGATTTATATATTGATTTTTGCAAGATAAAATCATATTTACCATAGAATCTGCTAATCAGCTATAATTGGCCCATAAAATGGAACCTCTTCCTCGAATAATGCCTGCTTAGAGGCTGAAGCTTTTCACACTGGTATAGCCCCTCAATTCTTGCGTATCTCGACGAGACAAATCGAAAGTGAAGAATACCATTTTTCGATATCGATATTAGTTTTCGAGATATCGAATTTTTAAATAATTTTTTTTTTTAGATAATATAGTAAATCTATCGAATTTTACACACACACACACACACACACACACACACACACACACACACACACACACACACACACACACACACACACACACACACACACACACACACACACACACACACACACACACACACACACACACACACACACACACACACACACACACACACACACACACACACACACACACACACACACACACACACGCACGCACGCACGCACGCACGCACGCACACACGTATGTCCCAACATTCATTCATCTAAACATATATATCTCAGCCACATTTATCCCAGATATTCATTCATTTAACGGAAGGTATACACCTAGTTGTCCGAAAAAATCGATTTAGAAGCTATGAACATTCCGTCGACCGTAGAAGACCTATACTATGGGCCTGGTATCGATGATTCCATGTAAGTTGACAAATTTCATGATTTATTCGTTCCCAAATTTTCAAACGCGTTTTTCTCAAAACCACGTTTTTCAAATCGGTACCCAAAATTTCTCGAACACCAATGAACCGATTGCCTTGAGGTTTTTTGCGGTTATTCTATACACCATTATCTAGTACTTGTCATAGGATTTTTTTCCGTTACTTAGTTTTTGTTTTATAGGCAAAATAATAACTAATTTTTGGCCCAAAAATCACTATTTATGTTCAAACGTCCGCCATTTTGTCATAAATCGATATTTTCAAAATCGGCTATGACAAGTACTAGATTATAGTATCTAATTTAATAATCTTTTTGGTTTTTTTTTTTTTTCAGATGATTTTTGAAGAAACGCCAGTGGGTACCGTATACGCAGATTTTTTACGACGCTCCAAGGATCATACAATATCCTTGTATTTTTCTGATATTTTTAAATAAAGAAAATGAAACATATTTTTCAACGTATGTACTTTTAGATAATTAAAACCCCAATCCGAAATTTCAAATAGTTTTTCTTGAAAAAATTCACAAAGTGATCCTTTTTCGGGCTCCTAGGTGTATATCTGCCCTTAAACACTATATTTTTTACTCTGCTGGGGGTCTCATCCCCCAGACCCCCCCTCCCATTTATAACACCACAGAAATACGTTCCAATGAGTATTAGAAAAAAATTTAATTTAAAAAATCAATATCTCGAAAACTAATATCGATATCGAAAAATTGTATTCTTCACTTTCGATTTGTCTCGTCGAGATACATAAGAATCCGTCATTAAATCTCGGCGCCACGGTATCGTAGAATCCCCACGTGAACACACGAACGTCATTTCTCTCGCCACGGTCGACCCCCCCCCGCCACTCGTCCTTTTGTCGCTAAACGAGAGCCACGACCTTCCCGCATTTACGCCCGAATCTCCCGTACACGATACAACTTACGTCGTGGCGCGCGCGTACACGCACAACGAAAAAACAAACGAGAGGAACGAAAACAACCTGGACACGAACGGAAGTGCGCGGAAAAGAAAAAAAACGAGGGGAATACGGTGGCTCGAACGATATTGGTGAATGGCTGCGCGACACTTTCGTCGTCGTTGTCGCTCCCTCTTTCTCGCAAGTGTTCAACTCGAATGTCGACGTTTTTGAACAACGTGCACGACTGTTCGTTCATTCTTCGACATCAGCTGTGTGTGGCTTCTCGGACTGTCGGGATTATAACATTTTTGTTGAGACTGTTGATAAATATCTTGTGATAATCTCTCCGCGTTTCCGATACGTTCCGCGGTGCGTTGCGAGAGAGAGAGAGAGAGAGAGAGAGAGAGAGAGAGAGAGAGAGAGAGAGAGAGAGAGAGAGAAGTCGCGTTTTAGCCGGCCTCGTTGCGCGCATGCGCGGCGATCACCGCAATCTCCCCCTCCCTGACTCACACTCCGGCGAACAACTCTTTCTCGTTCCCACCACGCGCCGCGCCACCGACGCGTTCACTCGGCCGTCGCACGAGGTTTCGTCAGAGCCCCTTCGACCCCCGCGCGCCATCGTTCGATGCGTCGAATCGCCGCGCTTCGACCATTCCCCGTAGCCCGCAGACGCGATACTTCATTCATGCTCGTATTATGCGCTCAGGAACGGAGCCGATTACTATAGCGCCACGTTCAATCGATCCGTTCTTTTCCCTTTTCTTTTTCGTCTCGCTTTTCAACACGCGCGTCTCGTCCGGCTTCATCTACGAGACACTTTAAGGAGTTAGGCTGCAGTTACGGGTATAAAATCATGTGCGAATTTAACAATTTTTTTCTTGTTATCTTGTTTTCTTTGTTCTTGTTTTTTTCGTGTCATCTTTTTTTAGGCGCTCCGCGGCGTGGCATTTGGCATCCATAATTTTTTACCTAGAACAAAAAACAAAAATTCTCGTCAATCTACATTAGAATACCTAGAGAAGTACGTACGGAATTTAACAAATATTGTTTTATTCAAAAGTTGAAGGTATTTGAACTTAAGAAATGAATTTTCAGTGAAAAGTTTCGTCATAATTGCTCATAAACTGCTCATAAAATGAAAAGTTTTCGATTAATCAGAAATTTCGTACGTACTTCTCTGCAAAATGCAATTAGGAACATAACTCTTAAATTTGAAGTAAATCGAGTGAAAATTGTTGTAGTTTTTTGTCACGCCAATTGGAAAAAAGCTGTTTCCAGAAGCTTCGAGTAGACGGCCATTTTGTACATTGAAAAAAAAAATTCCAACAGGTTGATATTCATACTTAACAGATGTGTAATTAATTTTATGAGTGATGCGCTTTTGCATACGAAAAATAATTGTTAAATTCGCACATGATTTTATACCCGTTACCGTGGCCTACCCCGTAAACATTTTACGATACACTGATAGAAAAATTCTATTGATATTAAATAACTGCGTCTATTTAATTTTTTTTTAATTTGAATTAACTACATTTTTCACGAAATCGAATTATTCCTGTTGCATTCCATTATTGGAATTATTTATTTTAAATATATTTATTTATTCAAAACAAAATCTATTTCATGTCGTCCAATAACTAAATATTTTATTTAATCCTAATAAATCGGCGATTCGGTTTCATCTGTTGAAAAAACAAGCTAGTTAAATCCACTAAGTTCATCTATTTGATTTTTTTTTAATTTGCATTAAATAGAATTTTCGTAGAGTGAACCATTTTATACTCGAGTTCGGAGTTATATATATATTTTTTAATATAACTCCTCCAAAAATAGCCCGAATGAAAAAACCAAAAAGATTATTAATCAGTATGGAAAGCTGTAGAGGCGTACAGAGGATTTTTTTCTTAATGGTAATTAACAAAATGCTGGCAATTTCGAAATTAACTGTCAAATTAGGCCTTTTTCGACAGTTTTTGTTAAAAAATATATGAAATTTTGAATTAAAAAAAATGCTTTCGTACGACGTTAATGAACGGCGTGAAGAATTATGCCTCAAAATTTGAGACAGGTAGCTTGAAAACTCTTCGCTTAAAATCTTCCGCCGTTTTGAAAAAACGACGTTTCGAGAAAAACGCACACCGTCCGCGCCAGGTCTCACGCAGCTGGTCGAATCCTTCTTTCTAAGAAAGGCTGTCGTAACCGGAATAATTCCAATTTCGCGACCAACATGTTTATAAAAGTCCATAT
The DNA here is from genome assembly GCA_944452715.1 of Ophion slaviceki. Taxonomy (NCBI): domain Eukaryota; kingdom Metazoa; phylum Arthropoda; class Insecta; order Hymenoptera; family Ichneumonidae; genus Ophion; species Ophion slaviceki. The sequence goes on along the minus strand of CALYCA010000230.1, from coordinate 31,664 downwards.
TTTTTGATAATAAAAAAAAATTTCAAAAAATGTTACAACGGAATTGTCCCTTTATCTGAAAAAAAACCGAAGGAGATTTTTCTTTCATTAACACTCATACGCAGAATATAAACCAAGAAAAGGCGAGAAATGTTGAAAATCGATGAAATTGTACGCTTTGAAACAAAAAGATTGGATTTTTCCGAAAAAATGGCTTCATGTAGCAATAAAAATACTTTCTTTTTAATTTTTAAAAATATTCAGGGTCATGTTTAAGGCAATAAAGTTGGAACGATTTATGCCAAATTTCATCAGAATCGGTCGATAACTTTTTTTTGCTATGTCACGCCGGTTTTTGAAATGCAGTTTAGAAGACCGTGCCATACCTCCGCCATTTTCAAAGATTAGTCAAAAAAATGATCATGCAGCCGCCAAAAATTGTGATAAAACATATACCCTCAGTCCGAAAAACGGCGAAACAATCTTTCGTTTGAAAAAAAAATCATGACAATCGGACATTTTTTTCCTCCCCTAAAAGAACAACGTACATTAGCAAGAACGATTTATTGTTATATAAATCTAAATGAAAATCACGCGATAACATGTAAATTAACAACAAATAATGTATGATGGATATGTTCCCAGTTTTGAAAGACCCTTAAAAAAAAATTACCCAAAAACGTCGATTTTCGGCTCGGCTCGAAGTGTGCAATCCGTTGACGCGCAACTTGCGAGCATGTAGAGGCTTTATGCACGTTAGAGCGTCGAAAAAAGTCACTTATTTTTATGTCGTAGTGATATTTTGTACTGAATCCATTTTTGAAAAGTTTTTAGTATAGATTTCGTTGGTATGAAAGTGAGAAGTATTGCAGAATAACTTCTACTTTCGGTAACGTAACGTCGATTGGTATCGTACCTTTGCACGAACGATTACGTATGTAGTTATTACGAAGCCGTGACGCCGATGTTTTCTTGTGTAAAAAAATCAACGACACCGTTGCCACTCAAACGAGTCAACTTTTAAGGCGTTACCACTTGTAGCGCATAAAAGGCCTTTTTCATGAATTTTTTAAAAGAAAGCTACAAAACTTTTTTAATCGATCAATATACCATCTTAAAGAACACATCTTGAAGAACTTTCAGAAATTTTTTTATTGAAAAATATTACATTGTTTAGTGGCAAATGGCCGTCAATGAAATAATGTTTTTATATACACGGTTTGCGGTGACCAACGTTGCGGCGAAGTGGATCATCTGAAAAAAAAATGCGGATGGATTTAGTCAAATATAAGTATAAACTAGTCTTTAATCGAAGGATTTTAAAAAATATTCATTTTTCACAAAATGGCGGACAGTCAAAGTTAATGGTTCGATTTTAACGAAAAAAAACGGCCGTTTTTTGGCTATAAAACGGCCATTTTTTTCGAAAAAAAAATCGAACGATTAACGACTACATTTTTATGTATTAAATAAGCCTGCAAAATTTCAAGAAGATCGGTTCATTAGTGTTCGAGTCATCTTGGTCACCGACTTCAGAAATTCCATTTTGAGAAACACGCGTTTAAAGTTTCAATTTCAGTTTACACGAAGAAAATATTTTTTTTTGTAAACTTACATAGAGTCATCTATTCCGGGCCCATACTTCTGTATGGGCCCGGATATTTATACTTAAAAAAAATGCAATAAAAAAAATCGATTTTTTCAAAATCGCAAGTGGGGGTAACCCAGTGGCGTAGCGTGGGGGGGGGGGGGGTGCAGAGGGGGCCATGGCCCCGGGCGGCGCAGATGTGGGGCGGCGGCGGCGGGCGGCACTCAGTTGCGAAAATAGGGAGGGGGGGCGGCAAATTTAGGGTTAGCCCCGGGCGGCAAAAATCCACGCTACGCCACTGGGGTAACCCCTTAATCGGACTATGAATGGCTCATGAATCTTACGTAGTGTTCAGGAAAATCTCGATGTCACTTTAGGGCCAATTTTTCTATAAGTGCATAACGTCCCCGTCGTTAATTTTGCTCACCAAAATTGACATATGGATATAAAGTTTTTTTGTGACGCCCTCATAATATATATATATATATATTAGGAGTACAACTTTGCAGTGACCGTTTTACTTAGAGAGCCACTGCGGCCGAAGTAGTGGCCCTAGCTCAATAAAAAAGTGGCATTTTAAACTAGAGGCTCTGCCAATGTAAACAATTTAAAAAAGCTAACGGATACGTGTATGCATTATAAAGTTATAGGCACTCAAACATGGCAACCTACGAACCGAATTCTCAGCATTTGCGGGAGGTTATGATTTACTTCTTCAACATCAAGAAATCTGCGGCTGAGGCCCACCGTTTGCTTGTAGATGCTTACGGAGAGGATTCTATTAGTGAGAAAACGTGTCGGCGGTGGTTTCAACGCTTCAAAAGTGGAGATTTTGAGGTCGAGAACAAGCATGGTGGCGGAAGGCAGAAAGTTTTTGAAGACGCAGAATTGGAGACCTTGCTGGACCAGAATTCGTGCCAAACTCAAGAGGAACTCGCCGAGACGTTAGGAGTAACCCAGCAAGCAGTTTCAAAACGTCTCCGGGGTATGGGTATGATCCAAAAGCAAGGAAACTGGGTCCCGCATGAGTTGAAGCCGAGAGACATCGAGCGCCGATTTTTCACCTGTGAACAACTGCTCCAAAGACAACAAAGGAAGGGATTTTTGCACCGGATTGTGACTGGAGATGAAAAGTGGGTTTACTACGATAATCCTAAACGCCGAAAATCATGGGGACTGCCTGGTCATATTCCGTCATCGACGCCCAAACTGAATATTCACGGATCCAAAGTGATGCTGTGTATCTGGTGGGACCAGCTGGGCGTTGTGTACGATGAGCTGCTCAAACCATCCGAAACCATCACAGGGGAACTCTACCGACGTCAGTTGATGCGCTTGAGTAAGGCGCTCAAAGAGAAACGGCCACAATTCAACGAAAGACATGACAAGGTGATACTGCAGCATGACAATGCCCGACCCCATGTTGCAAATGTCGTGAAAAAGTACTTGGAAACGCTGAAATGGGAGGTTTTATCCCACCCGCCGTACTCTCCAGACATTGCCCCTTCCGACTATCACTTGTTCGGGTCAATGGCACACGATTTGGCTGACCAGCACTTCGGTACTTACGAAGAAGTCAAAAATTGGGTCGATTCCTAGATTGCCTCCAAGGACCAAGACTTTTATCGACGCGGGATTCGAATGCTACCTGAAAGATGGGCCGAGGTCGTAGCTGGCGACGGGCAGTACTTTGATTAAAAAATATGTAGCCACTTTTTTATAATAAAGCCTTAAACTTTTGAAAAAAACGGTCACTGCAAAGTTGTACTCCTTATATATATAAGGATAAGTTGAGAAAAAAATTTCGACGCTTACAACTTCAAATTCAGAAGAAAAAAAAACATGTTTTAGTTCAATCCAGCCGAAGCTTTTTCAAGTCGACCTGTACTGTTTTGAAAATCTTTATGTTACTTCGGAATCGCGTATTATTTTTTTAACAAATTACAGCTATTTTAACAATGCATGTTTTTTTCTGACGAAAAATAAAAAAAATCATTTTTCATACAGCTACAATTAGTGGAAAAATAATAATGTTCATAGTCAAAAGAAAAAAAGTTATTCGAAGCTGTGGAAGTCAGCTATAAAGGTTTAGGCGACTGCGACGACCCGAAAACCAGGATTATTCAGAATAATTAATTTTGTCGGAATAAGTTAGATGATTGAAAAAACTTTTGGAAACTTACTTGTATGTACATCAACAAAGTTGTGTACCACATTAAAAAAATGTACAATTAAAGAAGTTATGAAGTAATCCGTGAGGGACCTTTGAACATGAGGCGGTCAACGGTGTACTTGATTTAGGTCAGCCGGTTGATCTGAAACAGAAAGAGTTTTTTTCTTAAAATAGATACTATTGGCTAAGACTTGACAGATTTTTTTTTCGTTATCGTGATTCATTCGTGAAAAAAGTGCTTAATGTTTTTTTTTCTATTTTTCGAGGACAAATGACATCATTAATGTTAATAACTAATAAAAAAATGTTGAAGAGAAAAACGTCTGTCAAGAGCAAACTACTATTACACTGAATAAGTGTACGAACCTTCAAGTCAATCCGTCTATTAGATGTCGAGAAATCTCGTACACCGTGTCGAACAACATAGTCTCAAGAAAAACGCTTTTATAGTTTTACCAGCAGTTCTATCGTTGTAATAATAATTTTACCTTCAATCTGCGATTCTCGCACCATATGTTCGACCTTCCACTTCAATTTGCGGTGCTTCGAGCGACTATAGATTTTTTTCGCGCCGCGGCGCGAGATAACACGACCATGAAACTTCGTCTGCAATAACTGTATTGTTTCGCCCGCAGTGTGGCAGGTTGCGCCATCTTGTTGACAGAATATGTTGCGCCATCTTGTTGAAAGAATATGTTGCGCCATCTTGTTGAACGAAAAAATTTTTATGCGTTGCTCGATCGTGTAATTCTCCATGACTAAACCTCAATGCTTCCTGATGCCAGTTTTCAAATATTAGTACTCCATGTTCGTCACAAAAATAATGGTGCGTAATTTCAAGTGTCAGGCCATTTTGAGACACCCTTTAGTATACAAGAAGGTCCTCCGAGAGCGTTTGTCTGTCTTCCTAAGAGTGCTAATCTCGATACTACCAAATAGATTTTTATGGGGTTTTCGCCGATACATAGAGGAGTTCTCGAGGGAAGTTTAGGTGTATAAAAACATTTATTTGTTCATTACATGCACTCAATTAGATACAGCCAATTGTGTCACCATAGTCGCAGAGAATATCGCCGCCCGAACGAGACCACGTCTCCCGAGTCGAAATTTTCGAGCCGCGTCCAAGCCACAAAATGAAGGCGAGTAGAAATCGGCGTGAGCGGATTATTGGGTATCTAAAGGAGGGTACAATGTTTGAAAGTACCATGCGTTAGAGCCTCCGATGAACCTCCGGCATGGCAGAAAGTAGACTTTTTGACTCAAAGGAGGTCAGGGAGGGTCACAATTGAACCTACGGAACCTCAGGTGGACCTACTTCGAGCGCTCCCGCAGAACCTACTGCCCCCCCTTTCGGCCTACTGTACACTGCTAAACAAAAAATTAATTTATATAGAATCTATTTAAATAAAATAGGTTTTTTTCCTTGTCTCCCAGCCTACTACGATCATATTTCTTTCAAAGATATTTATATATGTTAATAAAGATGAGATTCAAATTAATCTTCATTTGCTTACAATGTACACTGTAAAGCTTAGTGTACTATATGCAAAAAATATTTCATAAATCGAAAATAAAATGAACGCATTATTTGAGAGCTTTGATACAAGGATTTTTATCGTAATTCGTCATTCCCTGGCCTTTGGAAATGATTTTTTTCGAAGAAAATATTTGCCCTATATGCGACTTGAACCTAGTCCTACCTATTCATAGCTACGCGCCGCTGCCCCTATGCTACCGAGTGCTTATAACATTTTGGTCGCTGATATGGCATAAGAGACCAAATGAATACCTCCAACTATTTGTTGTATCACATAAGCTATAGATTTTTCAAACACACATACACACACACACACACACGCGCGCGCGCGCGCGCGCGCGCGCGTGTGTGTGTGTGTGTGTGTGTACACATAAATAAACATTTTTAAAATCAATCATTTTAATAATGGAATGCAATAGGAAAAATTTGGTTCTATGAAAAATCTAGTTAATACAAATTAAAAAAAAATCAAATAGACGCGGTTAGTTAATATCATAATATTTAGCGGGAAAAAATAAAAATATGCTTCATACATACACGTGGAAATATTTTTTAAATTTTCGACGTGCTAAAAATGAAAACAAGGAAAAATCAAACATCTTATTTGAAATCGACGGTAGTCGGCCGTCGCCATTTATCAACTCATTATTGAATAAACAAAAAAAACAAAACGAACAAAAACAAAAAGAAAAAGTCGAATGAGGTTGAATTCTAAACCGACAATTTCAATCCTTCAGAACATGAAATAGACTATAATTAACACCCTATCGTTCCATATAGAAATCAACATTATATGTTATTTAGATATACACTGCCAGCTAAAAGTTTTCGGACACTCCACATAATCGCAAAACTTTTGAGCACTGGATAATTGCCAAATAATGTTAGAGTAATATAATTCATTTCATTTATTATTTCACGAAGATAGTATAAAGATCTATATGATTAAGTAATTTCACAGAGCTTTATAATATCTTCGTAAAATAATTATTATTCTACCATAAGTTTGCAATGATCCAAAGTGATATTAAGTTTTGCAGTTATCTGAAGTGTCCGAATACTTTTGACTGGTAGTGTATATTCGAATATATTAACGCAACCACATATTTCGAGTATTATATATATATATATATATATATATATATATATATATATATATATACACACACACACACCAGTCGATATTTCTTGCTGCACTAAAAGTCACATAGCTTCGTAAAAAAAAGATAACCAAATTTACCGAACGGCGTTTTGACGGGAATAAATTCAGCTGTATATTGCTTTTCTGAAATATTTTTTTATCATTTTCTTTTCGACCCGGTACGCACTTTTATACGTGACTGATTTTCGGCTTTTTTTCGACCATCAAGAATTGAACGCATGACTTATGGAAAAAAAAAATTGTTATGGTTATCCATGATGAACTTAAACGGGGTAGCAGGAACTTCATTTGCGTTTTTTATAAAGTTTTGTACGATTTTTTTCGCAATGTTATTTAATTTTTTGCTAAAAAGACTAATTCTAGATAATGCAATGTAACTCAAGAACTAGAGGGCTTAAGAAGAAATGTCAAGAACGAAAAACGTCGCGTAAGCTTATACTGGATAGACTGGCATTTTTTAAAGAATTTTCCTGTGCGATTTTTTCTCACAGGAAAATGCCTATTAATCCGATAGAATTGGAGTAAGACTGTATACACAAGCATTCTTTTATCAATTGCCTATAAAATAATAATAAATCGATATTGAGCAAATTTGATTGTTTTCGCATATTAATATTGGACTATTAATTTGATAAGGGGACGATGTATTTTTATTAATTTCGTATTATTTTCGTCATCGAACGGGTTACCGATCAGGTCACAATGGAATGATGATGGAGGAGATATCGAATTTGGGCCGAAAGCAGGTTAGGTGGGGTCGAGGCAACAGTTTGAGATTGAAAGCAGGTTAAGGAGGCCTGTGCTCTGCACGTTTCACTGAAACTGGGGGTCGAGAGAAGGTTGGGAGGTCTAGCAGAGGCTACCCTGGGCCAAGAGGAGGTCTCTTCATGGCACTGAACTCGACAAATGAGGTTTCGTAGGTTCAACGGAGGCTGGCGGCTTATGTATTACAAAAGAAATGGGTCCTGCGAGGGTTCAGAGGAGGCTAAAAATTTCGACTCGGGGCTTTCTTTAAATCGCAGTAGGCATATTGCACGAAGAGCCGAAGAACCATCTGACGAACGAGACGTTTAACTTTGCGGCGGAATCCTGACGAAACCGGCCTGGGTTGCTAGTATTATATATATGAGTAAAAAGGCTCTTTCTGCCTCTCCCAAGAGAGTGAAAGGGCGAGGGAGAGGGGGGGAGGAAGATGAAGAGCGAGAAAGAGGCAGGTGTGCTAACGATCAACATTGAAAAAAATAAACATTGGAAAAATGAAAAAATTACAAATTATATATTATAAATAAAGAATAAATAAAAATAATTTTTTTGTTGAAAATTTTCGTTTTTTTTTGTTCTCATATTTAACAAGTAATTAGTGCAAAGTTGTGAAAAAAAACGTTGAAAAAATGGTCTTTTCTTTCTGATGATGATTACACGATGTTTAGGAACAGTACATTTGTTCCTTTAATTGTTTTATAATTCTTTTACCAATCGGTCCGGAAAAACAGTTCGATGGGTCAATGTGAAAGGTTACACGGCTATAGGGGTACATTAAGCTAAAAAAAACCTGGAAACATTAGTATTTCCATCAATATTTGTAAAGTAGTGGCAGATATAGGGAAAAACCATGAAAAGTTATTTAAAAATGTTTTCCCAATGAATGTTAAGGGTGAAAAAGAAAATTCTTGAACATTAATGGAATGGTCGTGTAGAAAATCCATTCAAGTTTTCAAAGTTGCCCTTTAATTTCCTGTGCGATCATTGGGTGCCGAGATATCGATGATCAAAGACAAAAGGATCCTTATTCATTTAAGGGGTTACTTGCCCCACTTGCGATTTTGAAAAAATCGATTTTTATTTATTGCACTTTTTTGAAGTGCAATTTGAAGTGCAGTTTTTTTTTGATGCCCGGAATAGATGACTCTATGTAAGTTTACAAAAAAAATATTTTCGTCGTGTAAACTGAAATGGAAACTTTAAACGCGTTTTTCTCAAAATGGCATTTCTGAAGTCGGCGACCAAGATTACTCGAACACTAATGAACCGATCTTCTTGAAATTTTTCAGGCTTATTTAATGCATAAAAATGTAGTCTAATCGTTCGATTTAAAAAAAAAAAAAAATGGCCGTTTTGTAGCCAAAAAACGGCCGTTTTTTTCGTTAAAATCGAATCATTAACGTTGACTGTCCGCCATTTTGTGAAAAATGAATATTTTTTTAAATCCTTCGATTAAAGACTAGTTTATACTTATATTTGACTAAATCCATCCGCATTTTTTTCAGATGATCCACTTCGCCGCAATGTTGGTCACCGCAAACCGTGTATATAAAAACATTATTTCATTGACGGCCATTTGCCACTAAACAATGTAATATTGTTCAATAAAAAACTACAAGTTTTGTAGTTTTCTTTACAAAAATTCATGAAAAAGGCCTTTTTTGCACTACAAGTGGGGGTAACGCCTTAAAGTCGGATATCTCAGCAAAAAATGGACGTAGAGAGACAAAAAAAAAACAAATTAAAGCTGAATAAATAAGCCAAGTGATCTATACATTGATTTATGTGGCAACAAATTTCCCGAGCCAGTGGACCCTTGAGAAAAAAAAAACAAAAAATAGAAATTTTTTTTTTTCGCGCCATTTCTTATGACTGCGCGATAACCCTAGCTCACAAAAATGTTTTGTCAAAAGATCTCAAAACTAGAAACTTGAAGCTTGAAAAGGCTTCAAAAGGCTTCAAAAGGGTGTGAGTGAGGGGGGGAGAGAGAGAGAGAGAGAGAGAGAGAGAGAGAGAGAGAGAGAGAGAGAAGGTCGTTTTATCGAGCTTTCGAAATATTGAGGTATCGATACCGAACGCATGTTTCTTGAAATGTCCTTTCACAAAAATATTGTACTTTTAATAATATGGGGATATTTTTTAGAGAAAGAAAGGTTTTAATTAGATGAATTTTTGCAAGCAATTAGCAATTGGAGCATAATGCATGTGATTATATTGTTGTGTCAAGGTTTTGGTTGTCTATCGGAATGGAATGGACTTCCGTTACATCAAGTTACGTTACATCGACGTTCGACTGTAACAACAATGATATCGCGAATGAGTACGTGCTAAGCGTCACGCTAGTATATTTGAAGAATTGCGCAATTGCGCGCGACCGCGCGGCTGAACTATCAACGCTTTTCCCGTATTTACGATGTACGACGCAGCCTGATGATCGTACCGCACATCGATTGATCAAAACGTGTCTCTTTATATCTATAGACATTGGCATACCCAGGAGGAGGCAAGGGTCCCTCCGCCCCGCAGAAAGCCCGCTGTCCCCTAGAACAAAGTCGATCCAAAATACTTTTATGCGAATAATTGATTAATTTTAATTTTACTTTTACCCAAGCAAACACGAAAAAATAATCTAACAAGACTTGACCTGTTTTTTTCGTCGTGTTTTTGTAATTCGCGTGAAAACGTTAATTGCGTATAGTAAATAGATACACAAGTTTCATGATTAAGGCAGGATTCTACTTTGAAACTTTGAAATTTTTTTTTTTTTTTACATTTTTCGAAAGTAAATATGTTCAAGAATGTTCGGTCAAAATTTTATAAAGTTCCAAGCAGTCTAACTATCCTTTTTCGCCTTTCGAACGCACCTACCTGAGCGCGCTATTGTGACTCACCAAAACTTTAAACGCGTTTTTCTCGAAACGACATTTTCAAGTACTGTGGTCGTGATAACTCAAAAAGTACTGAACCGATCCTTATGAAATTTGGACCACATATTCTATATATGTGTACCAACCGACCTAACTACAATCAACTTAAAATTTTGATTAGAACTATTTTTTTATTGCAAAAAAAGACCCAAAAAAACGCATTTTTTTCGTATTTTAGCCGCCATTTTGTTAATTTTGCACGTATATAAAATATTCTAGTTAGGTCGGTTCCTGAAGACATAATGAACATGAAACTATTTGATTTTTTTGTTTCAGACCATCCGTCGGGAAGATTTCACGACCACGGCAACGGTACCTGCTTTTCGAGGCGTTGGCTTTAAACATATTTTACGTGTACAAAAAATGAATAAAATACATTTAAATTTTTTTTTTTATGTACTTAAAGAGTGTATTTATTGAACAGTTTAAACCTCATATCGATATCTTTAATAGTATTCTCAGAAAAAATTCACGAAAATAGCGTTTTTTTCATGGTTTCAAAGTAGAATCCTGCCTTAAGTTAACTCTGGGCAAAAGCAATTCGATTTCCAGACCGATACACAATCAGACGAATACTCGAAGAACGATATTCTTCATCGAGTAGTAGATTATATCATTGTAAATCTTAAACGTCGAATTGAGAATATACCGTTAGCTCCATGCAGTTTGCGCATTTTTTTAATTGGATATAAAGAACTGACAAGGAGACGGCACGACCGTGGGGTCGGGGATTTGGCCGAATTTTTTTGTGTCGAAAGAGGACGCCTAGCACCTCACGTGGTTAAAGTCGTAGGACGCACTACTCGGAAAATTCGAGAAAAATCGATTCAAAGTTTCTTAGACGCCTTATGAGCTTAAAATGTCAGGCACTTGTCGAGCCGCCGTCTAGTCTGGATGGTTAGGGCTCGGTCCTTGGCGCCGGAGATCTCGGGTTCGATTCCTCCTTCGGATCAAATCCCCGACCCTACGGTCGTGCCGTCTCCTTGCGAGAGGGTTTCATCAATAATTATTTTGAAATCTTAATAATTGATACGTTAGCTTCAGAAATTAAAGCGATGATCATGAAATATATACTTTAATTTAAAAATAATGAAATGAATGCTGACAATTTTAGAAAGCATATTAAAAAGGTGTACCGATCTAACTTATATGAACTTTTCCAAGCAGCCGTAGTACGCCCAGTGAGCTCCGCCAGCTGTGAGAGAAGTTTTTCCGCCACGCAGCGGATAAAAACGTTGCTTAGGAGCACAATGCTTCAGGAACGATGCTCGCATATGTCACTGCTGAACACAGAGAATGACGCTGAAAAAGTGTTGGGCCGATTTGCCGAAAAAATAGAAAACTTAGACTTAGTTGAGTACCTACTGAGAGTGAAGTTTAAAGACGGGTAATTGGATTAAAATATGATGAAAAATTAGTTGATTATTTTTAAAGGCATTTTAAGAGTTTGATATTAATGGCCACATGAACGTGTGATTAAAAATTCATATTTTATGTATGGTACGTGATTGTCGATTATTATCTAAATTTGATTTAAGGGGTTAACCCCATTTGCGATTTTGAAAAAATCGATTTTTTTTATTGCATTTTTTTGAAGCATGAGTATCCGGGCCCATACTTCTGTATGGGCCCGGAATAGAGGAGTCTATGTAAGTTTACAAAAAAAAATATATTTTCTTCGTGTAAACTGAAATTGAAACTTTAAACGCGTTTTTCTCAAAATGGCATTTCTGAAGTCGGTGACCAAGATTACTCGAACACTAATGAACCGATCTTCTTGAAATTTTGCAGGCTTATTTAATACATAAAAATGTAGTCTTTAATCGTTCGATTTTTTTTTCGAAAAAAATGGCCGTTTTATAGCCAAAAAACGGCCGTTTTTTTTCGTTAAAATCGAACCATTAACTTTGACTGTCCGCCATTTTGTGAAAAATGAATATTTTTTTTAATCCTTCGATTAAAGACTAGTTTATACTTATATTTGACTAAATCCATCCGCATTTTTTTTTCAGATGATCCACTTCGCCGCAATGTTGGTCACCGCAAACCGTGTATATAAATACATTATTTCATTGACGGCCATTTGCCACTAAACAATGTAATATTTTTCAATAAAAAAATTACTGAAAGTTCTTCAAGATGTGTTCTTTAAGATGGTATATTGATCGATTAAAAAAGTTTTGTAGTTTTCTTTAAAAAAATTAATGAAAAAGGCCTTTTTTGCGCTACAAGTGGGGGTAACGCCTTAAAAAACAGATTCTATATATATATATATATATATATATATATATATATATATATATATATATATATATATATATATATATATATATATATATATATAGGGTAAGTCTGGGGTAGTTGGCCACAGTTTTTAAAATTAGTATTTTTGTAAAATCACGATTGGCCATCTCTCCCGGAATATCCGGGTGTGATGGTCATAGGAGTAGAGATGAGATGGCCAGAATCACGAGTCCAGCCCAAAATCGGTCCAACATTTTTTTGGTGTATTGTTATGGACAATAAATGTCGTTACATGTTAAATTAAGGTGGGGGAAGCCCTAATATGAAAAAAAAACGTTGAAAAGTGTCATTATGGTGGAGGGTAAAAGAGAAATACGTAACTTTGTTTTTGTTTCATTAATTCAATTTGCTTCGGGCGAGCATACATACATGTATACATACATGTACACGCGCGCGCGCGTGTGTGTATGTCTGTGTGTGTGTGATTGTGTGCATACATGCATTGGTGTGTGTTCGTGCGCATGCATGCATGTGTGTGTTTGTGTATGTTTGTGTGTGTGTGCGTGTGTGTGTATGCGAGTGTGTGCCTATAATGCGCTATTTTGTCCCTCGTTTCCGCAAACTTCAAAATCCCAAAAGTCATGGAATTAATAAAAAAATGTCGGCCTCCCCCAACTGAATCAATCAGTGAACTTAATCATCAATCATCAATCAATTGTGATGACATTATGAAGGCGTTCATGGCAAAAAAATTGGCATTGAAATTGATCTGGAGACGTGATTTTAGAGTTTTACCGTTTTTTCTTCTTTTGGTCACATCTAGAACACATTTTATCGAAATCAGTCGAATTTTTATGTACCCAAAGTTGGCATACTATCCACTGAAGCCAGTCTTCGATGAGACGAGTTTCATAATAATTTTCTCCGCAACATTTTTTCTCATTGTTCTTATATCGTCTTGCTAAGGTCTTCTTAGGTATTTCGTAGGTCCTAACGGCCGCACGTAATTTTTTACAGCACCAATAGCTGCTTATAATGATTTTTGAGTCCAGTTTCCTCGCCGAGCAATTGCTTTTCTCTTGTACTTATTAGGCATCTAAAACAAATGTAAAAAAAAATGAATTACTTGAACACATTACAACTAATATTATGGCCATCGTACACCGACTGTACGTAGCCATCTCTCTTAACCTCCCGGGAGAGATGGCCATATCTAAAATGTAAACACGCAGAAACAATACATGTGAAATCTTGAGGTTAAAACAAAGCACTGTTCGTGAACTATTCAAAAAATACAAAAGCAACCATTACTTTTGCAAAATAACATCGCTAAAATGTAAAATATGCAACCTTAACATTTTTTTTGCAGTAGACAGAATAATTGAAAAGGATTTTACTTACTCAACATTTTTTTGCCACACTTTTTCCCGTACACGTACACCTGGGCGCGACGCGAAGCGAATTAAACAGTAACAGGTGAAATCTAGTGCGCGGTTCTTTGAAACATTTCTATTGGCCATTTCTCCCTTATGGCCAACTCCCCCGGAATTACTATATATATATATATATATATATATATATATATATATATATATATATATATATATATATATATATATATATATATATATATATAAGGGTGGCCGTTATTTTGGCTTCGGTAAAAAAAATTTAACGTCTAGCAAAAAAGCTAATCAAGATATGAAAAAAAAATCTGTGTAAAATTTGGACGCGCTGGGATAAGGAGAACACGTGCCACCGAGCAGTTTAATTTTCAAAAATACATGCATTTTTTTAATATCTGCACTGAAATATTTATTAGTCTCATAATATTAATTAAAAAATCTGGAATTGGGTACATTGATTATACATATTAAGAGTTACAAAATATATTATTTACTGATTTTTTTCCATCAATCACGTACCGCAAATTCGTACCTTTACATGAAATATTACATGAGCAATAGCAGTCCATCTATGAAATGATTGAAGTAGAGTACATTTGTTCACGTTCGGAATTTTTTTTTTATATTCGGCGACAACTTGAAGAACAAATTGTATTTGATCTTCATCATAAGTCAATCGATTTTTATAATCGGTGATAAGTTTGATCCCTCGCTCCGCTATATCATTACAGACTCTTATTTTTTTTATCAATTGTACGCCCATTTGATAACTCTCGTTCGAGTCCCAAACAGATACATCGGTGTCGAGAAAAGTACAATCAATTTTAAATCGTTCAAAAAACGCCATAAATTCGGGACTAGTAAAGAAATCAATGTCTTTATCGAGCAGAAAAGTAAAGTCTGACTGTAAAACCTGATACCGTTTGGAACCGCATCGTAAAATCGAAATAAATTTGCAGAAACGTAAAGATTTCACGTGTTATGTTTTTTTTCTATGTCCAACAATGGCAAACCAACTCGGTCGGTAATGCTCGGTCGGTAAAAATGAGCGGACAAAGCGCCTCGACCAAATTTCGAACTATTTGTCTGCACTATATTTTGTATTATCGCCACTACAGTTGGAAAATCTTCTCGCAGGCTCAAGAAAAAAATATCATTTTGAAGCATTCAATACACGATTATTATATTATTTTTTGCATGAAAAATCCGCTCCGATAATTAATTCACTGCTTTGATTTCCCGCCACCATGTGACCAAGCCGCCACGTCCGTTTTCAAATTTGATATTAATTTTTCAATCTACTCCCGACTGTACATAATTGATGGAAAAAAATCAGTGAATAATATATTTTGTACCTCTTAATATGGTACAATCAATGTACCCAACTCCAGATTTTTAAATTAATATTATGAGACTAATGAATATTTTAGTGCGGCCATTAAAAAATGCATGTATTTTTGATAATTTAACTGCTCGGTGGCACGTGTTCTCCTTATCCCAGCGCGTCCAAATTTTACACAGATTTTTTTTCATATCTTGATTAGTTTTTTTGCTAGACGTTAATTTTTTTTCCGAAGTCAAAATAACGGCCACTCTAATATATACTCATTCGACAATTATTACTCCGAAATAATGAACACGCATATGCAGCGTGACAATTATAAAGTGTTCTAAGGATCTGGTGCAGAGATTCTGAGACCGAGAAAAATGTGACATTTAAGGGGAGGGTAGGGGTTTCAGCGTGAAAAAAAAACACTTTTCTGCGAATGCTTTTCATCTATATGAAAAAAGTAAATTTATTGAAACGTTTGTACATTGTTAAGTATCATTTCAAGAACATTCCGTGAAATTTGTACGCGAAAATATTCACAAACAAACCGGTGACAAAGCTTTTCCAAGAACGCCTTTGGAAAAACACGATTTGCGGTGTTCACTGTATCTCAGCTAGAAATTATCTGAAATCAAGTACCATAAAAATTTAGTCAAAGTATCATCAAATCCTCCCCCCAACGGTCTTTGATAATTTTTTTTTCATTTCTAAATTTTTGGTGCTCATGTAAAGTGAAAAGTGCTATTTTTCATGATAAATTCCGCCATTTTGGAGGTGGAACACCCCCTCAATGTAAAAAAAATCTCAAACTAACCGTTGGGGGGAGGTATTTTATAGGTAGAAAGTGTGTACCAAGTTTGAAATAAATCGGTCATGTAGTTTTCAAATGGCAGTGAACACGGACTTTGAAAAAGTGGTTTCGAGAAAAACGCGGCATCGGCTTGTTTGTGGATATTTTCGCGTACAAATTTCACGGAATGTTCTTGAAATGACACTTAACAATGTACAAAAGGTTTCAATAAATTGACTCTATCCATATAAATGAATAAAATTCGCAAAAAAGTTTTTTTTTCCACTGTGAAATCCCTTCCCTCCCGTTAATGGTTTTTCTAGTCCTCTTCGAAAAAATATAGCGTATTTTTCTAATCAGTATTATTTACTAGGAAAAATGAAGCATCCCGGAAAAATATTGACATTCCATTTCCAATTCACCAAAATGAAGATAATTTAATTCCGAATACAAAACGCGCCTAAAAAAACTTTTTTCATGGAATTAAATTCCACACGTCGACTTTAAAATGCATCTCTGAAAAAAAATTTCGATGACGGGATACTCGAAAAAAAAATCAGGAGTGTTTCGTCTTCAGAATTGAATTAACTTCATTCGACTGGGCTCAAAATGGAATTTTGTTTTTTTTCCAGATTGCTACATTTTTTTTGCAAATTACTCATCACCAATATACGATATATTTGTTTTCGAAGAGCACTTGAAAAATCACCTCGGCCGCAGAAACTTCATGCAAAACAAAAAAAAACAAATTGGGCATTCACATCATTTCACCTAGCCCGTGACCCCGACCATTTTTTGTAACCCTGATGTTGTTTTCTAAAATTGTACCCCATGAAAGGAATATCCACACCAATTTTTATATTTTTATCTCTTCTCTTTGAGGAGTGACAATTTTCATAAAAATGTCGAATTCTTAGAAAATTCGCCTTCTATTCAAAAATCCATTCAAATCTATTCTATATAAAAACCTATTCAAAAATTATTTTGAATAATAAATCATTTTTGTATTCGTTAAATGCCGCACAAATAAAAAATTAACCGTTTCAGGCCTGATGAAGCCGACATGGAAATCTCAAAATCATTAATACCATTACCTACTGGAGATTAAAAAGATAAAAAACTTCTTAAACAAATATGATTATTTCGAAAAAAAAATAGAAGGAAAAATGGGCCCACAATGAGACTAGTCTTAAAAATCATAGAACAGGTCACTCTATTTTAGAAAAATAAAAAAAAATTAAAAAGGCAACCGTCTTTAAAAAAAAATAGTTTTCACTTTAGGAGAAAAAAAAACATTGGCATTGACAATTGATAATTTTCTCATATTTTCTAACGGAAGTATGCTTCAAAATGAAAAAATATATATATATATAGTGACATTTGTCGATATCTCAATTAGTTCAGAAGTTATCAGCGTTTAAACGTTTCCAAAACTCCCGAAATCGACATTTTTTGGAAAAATATAACTCCTAAAAGAGAAGAGATAAAAATCGAAAAATTGGCGGAGATGTTCCTTTCATGGGGTACAATTTTACAAAGACAAAAAATCAGGAAAACAAAGTATGGAAGTGTACTTTGTCGTCTACGATCTACGATCTACGATTACTCATTATGGTCCATGCGTGTGCTGTGTAAAAAATAAGATTTTGTTTTACTTAACACAACGGCTTGTCCAACGCGTAAAAAATATTTCATTCATATGTGCACGTTGCGATGGAAAAAAAATTACCGACATATAAATACATACGACTTGATTTATGTTACCTCATCAGGAGAAACATAAAATCGGTCGAGTTACGACAAAGTGTTAATATATATATAAGAAAGTTTTCTCGAGATGGTACCGTACGTGCGTTGGGATCGATCGCTCGGTATCGTCGTCTCGTTATCGTATACGAGAGTCGTCGCGTGTGATAACGCCCCGACACGGCCGCGCGACAATCCATAAATCGGCGAGCGCGAGGGCGGCGGAAGGGGGGATGATTATAACGACTTCCGCGTTCTCGTATTTCGTTCGGAGGAAGAGGAAAAAAAACGAAAGAAAGAAATCGGAATCGCGATAAAGTCAAGTTGCGGGGCTTCGTACACATTATTATTGAAGCATCGATTCATTCATTCTCCGCAGCTGTCGGCATATATATATATATATATATATATATATATATATATATATATATATATATATATGCAAATGAAATAAAAAAGGAATTTAATCACGAGAGGAGGAACCTTATATAAGCTGAAATAGAATTGGTATGGCATTATGATCGCGTCAGCTTCGTTATTATAACTATTATCCGGTCACGTTCTTCTCTTGATTGGGCGATTTCTCGGTGTACATATAGTATATATATAAGGTATAAGAAAGATATTAAGATATTAAAAAAGTTATACTACATTTGAGCTCTCAAGCACAAGTTCAAGGGGTTCCCATCCGCTAAAAATTTTGAAAGTAGGATTATTTAATGGTCTGGGATCTTGATTTTTATTCGCAACGAAGATTTCGTAACGGTTCGAAAAAAAAACATTTTTCAAAAACAGGCTTTCGTTTAATGTGCTAAAAAGTGCCTATATGTGACTGTAAATAAAAGTTTGGAGCGCTCACCTTTTTAAATGCTTAACAAATTTGATCAATTCAGTTTTATTAACCGTATTTAATTTAGCACAATAGTAATTAGAGAAATTATTATCACACGTTCATACTCAGTTTCAGGATTTTTATTTGAGAAATCTAACGTTGTTTCACCGTAAATTAAATACAGTTGATATGTTAACGGATTCATGTAAATTAAATATTATATATGTACATTTTTCGCGCCCCAAGCTTTTATTTATGGTCACGAATAGGTGACTTGGCGACAAAGAATATTTTCTACCTTTTGGTACATTAAATAAAAGCTTGTTTTTTAAAATGATTTTCCACATATAAATTGTTTTCTACTTTTTAGACTCTAATTGATTTTACTGGTTAGTTGTTACAAGAGTTTACCAGTTTACGAGTTTGTATGTTAGGGCCATGGAATGCTTGTAAAAAATAACAAAGACTGTAGTTGGGATTGAACTTATGACTATTTGCTGCACATAAACTTTTTACATGCAAAGCACAGTCGGCTATGAATTTGTTTGTATGTGTGAGTGAGATTTTACGTGGATGATTAGATATCGCTAATTTTACATGAAAAGTTGAAAATTGTATGTATATATATATTTCTTTAAGTTGAATCATGTATTGTCACCTTTTAGCTGCATGCTTGCAAAATTTCAGAGCTCGTATTACTCGGGAAGTGGGCGAAATATTGATTTTACATTTCGCATCTCACAGAAAGTCAAGTTAAATAAAAGCTTGTAAAAATTGACTGAGTTATGACGATCTTTGTGAAGGGCCTTTTTTCCATAACAAATGGTCGAAGTTGTTTATATATTTTGGAAAATTGAACTCGCTTTCTAGAGGTTGCGATTTTCATAGTTTCGAAATTTCAAAAGCTCGTGGTCATGAGAAAGCTATTAGACTTCGGGTACTATTTTATTTCTCATTTCAGGTCACGCCAGAACCAGTTCAAGCAGCAGAACGAGTTGCCAGAACCACCTACACCGATTGGCTATGCAGCAGCGGCAGCACTTTGTGTATACGATGACGACTTCATTGTTAATCAATATTTTTCAATAAAAAAACTCAGGCTTGGCAAAACTATGTATTAATTATGTGTAAAATTTATACCTTGTTATTCCAATACTCTCATCAGAAAAAAATAATTTCATTTTCTATTTAAGGAACGAAAAATTCGCTTTTTACGTTCAAACTTGAGTAACTTAACAGCTAATAAATATTTCCCAAATCCGGCCGGAGATTTTTAAAGCTGATCCTAATTGGTCGCGAAGGCTTTTTCCCCAACCTCGCCATAATTATTTTGACGCAAATTGCTGCTCCAAAAATTTAAGATTTTTTCGAAGGCTTCCCACGCTGCAAGGGTCAGCTTAAAAAAACTGCAACCGCGTTTGCCAAATAGTAATTAGTTGATCAGTTACACGAGTTTGACCGTGGAGAGCGCATTTCCAGGCTAATCAAATGAAGGGAAAAATCATCGTTCCTCAACCTATCTTCATTTGTAATTAAACTTTGAACATTTAACTTTGGAGATAATTTACGAAATTAAAACAAACCCCTATTAGATCGACGTGAAAATCACTATTTAACAAAAATTACGATTGGCTATCTCTCCCGGAGTATCCGGGTGTGATGGCCATAGGAGTAGAGGTGAGATGGCCAGTTACCCAGCATTATACTCTCGGTTTTTTCTTTGGTTGTTTTGTTTTGATGATAATTTTTTTTTGGCCACAGCTATAACACATAATCGAAATCAGTATAATTTTTGTGTACCCAAAGTTGCCACACTATCCACCGAGGCCATTTTTCGATGAGACGAATTTCATAACAATTTTCTCCGCAACATTTATTGTCATTGTTCTTATATCGTCTTTCTAAGGTCTTCTTAGGTATTCCGTAGGTCCTAGCGGCGGAACGAACCGGCAATTCATCATTTTTTACAGCCCTAATAGCTGCTTTTAATGATTCTTGAGTCCAGTGCCCTCGTTGAGAAATTGCTTTTCTCTTGTACTTATTAGGCATCTATAGCAAATGCAGAAAAACTGAATTACTTGAACACATTGCAACTAATACTATGGTCATCATACAATAGAAACAATACATGCGAAATCTTGAGGTTATAACAAAGCACTGTTCGTGAACTATTCGAGAAAAGTAACCATTACTTTTACAAAATAACATCACCACAATGTAAAACATGATACCTTTAAAAAATCAACAATAGACAGAATAATCAAAAAGGATTTTTCTTACTCAAGGCCTTAGCCCACAGTAAGGGGTATAAAATCATGGGCGAATTTAACAATTTTTTTTTCGTATGAAAAAGTGATTCGCTCACAAAATTAATTACACATCTGTTTAGTATAAGTATCAAGCTGTTAGAAAATATATATATATTTTTTGCGATGTACAAAATTGCCGATTACTAATATTTTCTTTTGTTTTCTTTTTTTTAGGCGCTCCGAGGCGTGACATTTAGCATCCACAATTTTTTACCTAGAACAAAGAACAAATATTCTCGTCAATCTACATTAGAATACCTAGAGAAGTATGTACGGAATTTAAAAAAATATTGTTTTATTCAAAAGTTTTAGGTATTTGAACTTAAGAAATGAATTTTCAGTGAAAAATTTCGTTATAACTGCTCATAAACTGCTCATAAAATGAAAAGTTTTCGATTAATCAGAAATTCCATACGTCCTTCTCTGCGAAATGCAATTAGGAACATAACTTTTAAATTTGAAGTAAATCGAGTGAATATTGTTGAAGTTATATGTCACGCCAATTGGAAAAAAGCTGTTTCGAGAAGTTTCGAGTAGTCGGACATTTTTGTAGGAAAAATTATATATGCACTACCGGTCAAAAGTTTTCGATCACTTTGGATAGTAGCAAAATTTTTGATCGCTCTGAATAATTTCAAAATTATATCAGAATAATATAATTCATTTTGTAGAGCTACATAGTACACTGAGAGAAAAGTCCATAGTCTTTACAACAAACGCCCACAGTAAAAGAGAGGGTAGTAAAATTCGTTATAGTTTATTGATACCATCACAATATGGTTGACATGACGATAAGCAAAAAGTATACCTAAACATGCGATTTGGTGTTTGACTATCTATTATCCCCGAAATGATTATTCCCTATTGTAAAAGCCTTGACAATATAGATATGGTTTATTCAGTTCTATGACAAAATCGACGTACAAATACTAATGTTGTATGCTGAATGGTAAGGTTTGTTCAGTCAAACTTCTACTATTCTTTTCAAGGTTCATTCATAACATTCATAAGGTCATACACATAAGGTCATATGGTTAACATTAACGTTTTTCAAGTATGATTTGTTAAAAGACCTTATGAAAAGTGACTATTCGAGAAAAAAAATATAGCAAAGTTCACTTATACTTGGTACTTATAACTACGCATGTCTCACAAACTGTTCACAAACTGTGACACTTATCTTGTAGTTCGACTTCTGTTATTCTAAGACACACATTACTACGCATTTAGCAGGTCGTATAATATAATATAGTATAAATTACTATTATATGGTACAAAACTATTGCGAAGCGCCAAAAATCCATTTAAACATTGACTTATATTATTCAAAAGCAATATGCGCGCAAAAAATTAACTAAATCGCAGGTAACAGCTATTCGGAAGTACAGTCGGAATTACTTTTGTCTCATATGCCATATCTGTGCTCAAGATGCCAAAAGTACTCGGTAGCGTAGTGACAGCGTGCGTAGAATAGGCAGATGGTCGGCACTTAGGTTCTAGGTTCGATTCCGATTGGGCGAAATATTTTCTTCGAAATAAATCATTACAGGAGGTCAGGAAATGGCGAATTATAATTTAAAAAAACATCGAGGTGGAACTCTCAGTCGCGTATTTGATTTTATTTTGGATTTATCAAATATTCGATGCATTTAGTAGACGGACATTGGTGCGTTGTACCAACACTTGAATAACACACCAAATACTCATATAGCAGGTCGTATCTTGTAATATGTACAGAATTTTTGTACAGAAAAAACACGTTTATTGTAATGATATGATACAAAGTAACTTATTCAAAGTATTGTCCGTCGCTATCTATACATTTTTCCCATCTTTCTGGCAATTTGTGGATTCCGCGTCAAAAGAACTGTTGCTCTTTTGAGGCAAACCAGTCATCGAGCCATTTTCGTACATCTTCGTAAGAAGTAAAGCGCTGCTCAGCAAGTGCGTGTCCCATCGATGCAAACAACTAGTAATCGGATGGGGCAAGGTCCAGTGAGTAAGGCGCGTGCTGAAGAATCTCCCAACGAAACGACTCTATCGTTTCCTGGACCTGTTTTGCTTTGTGTGCTGGTGCATTTTCATGCAGCAAAATCACCTTGTGTTGTCTTTGTTGGTATTCTGGTCGCTTTTCACGCAAAACTCGATCCAAATCGGTCATTTGTTGTCGGTAGCGTTGAGTATTGACAGTTTCCCCAGGTTTCAGCAGCTCGTAGTAGATTACGCCCTTCTGATCCCACCAAACACACAGCATTGTCTTTCGTCCGTAGCGGTTTGGTCTTGCCGTCGGTGTTGATGGTTCACCCGGAGTAACCCATGACTTTTTGCGCTTAGGATTCTCGAAATATATCCACTTTTCATCGCCAGTCACAATTCGATGGAGAAATGACTTTCTTTTGAACCTGGCGAGCAGCATTTCGCATGATGTTTTGCGGTTTTCCTGCTGTCTTTCGTTGAGTTCATGTGGAACCCATTTCCCCACCTTTTGTATCTTTCCCATGGCTTTCAACCGAAGGGAGATGGCTTCTCGGATCACCTTTAACTGATCCGCCAGTTGTTGTTGTGTTTGAGCGTCGTCTTCGTCCAACAAGGCTTGCAGGTCAGCGTCTTCAAACTTTTTCGGTGGTCTTCCACGTTCTTCGTTCCTCACGTCAAAATCGCCACTTTTGAACCGTTTGAACCACTCGAAACACTGTGTTTTACCGAGAGCATGCTCACGAAACGCCTCCACAAGCATTCGATGCGATTCGGCTGCGGTTTTCTTCAGATGAAAACAGAAAAGTAGTGCTGTCCGCAAATCGTAATTTGTTGGCACAAAATTCGACATGTTTATCTCTAATAAACTAATGCTACTGAATGAAACTCGTGTTATTGTGAGTTGGAAATCTTTGTCGGATATCAATACAATAACAAGACACCGCTGACGTGATGTGTCGGTAACTGCATCGACATCTAGCGCCACCTATGGGCAAATTCCGGTTTCATACTTACACACCTGGTAAACATCGTCGCAAATCACATGCAACATTTTTAATCAGTGTATATATATTTCAGTTCACTATTAGAATCTTGAGGGAGTAAAATTTCGACAGTGTTAGGGATTATCCATTTTATGAAAACCTACTGTATTATCATTAAAGAATATATCATTTAATCATTATCATTAAAGATATTCATTAAAGAATAACCGTATGTTTGTAAAATTGGTGGTTGCGGTTAACGGAGACTTTGTCCTTGAAAGCAGCGGGAGATGTTAGCGGCTCAACATGAGCAGCTAGAAGAAGAGGAGGGATGCCTCTATGGACCAGGCATTGCCGATTAGCGGTAATTATAAACACATTTGTGTAAACACATTACAAAACTTTAAACGCGTTTTTCTCGAAAACACGTTTTTAAAAATGGCTGACATTCTCCTGACCGCTGCAATTAACATATCGACCTGAAATTTGGATAGCATACTCAGAAAATATGTCTTCACGGAATGACGGATAGTTTTTTCGATAGATACATTTTTGCATTTATTATTTATCTTTTTATGCGAAAAAAACGCGAAAATTCTATTTTTTTTTAATTGTCGCCATTTTCCGAAATTTGTACTAAACGAAAAACCCATCCGTCATTCCATGACCAAAGGGTCACAGATTGATAATATGCTTTGAATTTGTGTTTCAGATCAACAAAGAGGGGGCAGTGATGTCACCCGTTTACCTCCCGCGATTTGAGGACCTGTTTTCGCGGAGCTGCAACGGCCGCCATTTTGGTTTTTTTTTTTTTTTTTTTTAATTTTTTTAACGTTCTGTATATCATGAATAAAAGCAAGAAAAAAACTGCACTCAAAAAGCTTTACTCGTTTCTTTAAAAAAAAATAAAATGTAAACACCTGAAATATGGCACTCCAAGGACAAAGTCTCCCTCAACATATGTGCATTCAACTGCTCAAATATCGATAAGCAGCACTATACTTTTGGCAGTAACTATGGCTATAAAATATTGTTGTCCCTTCAGGGAAATATAAAATAGTCAAAACATGGTTGAGATCACCATACATTTATCTCATTGTATCTTCGTAAAATAATAAATTTAATGAATTTCATTATTTCACTGCAATTGTGCAATTAGCCAGCGCGATCGAAAATTTTCCTATTATCAAAAGTGATCGAAAACTTTTGACCGGTAGTGTATGTACAAATAAAAATGGTTAATTTCGACCAGATTCCCATGACATGAAAACTTGATTTATTTTCAAATCGTACGTGCAAACTCGCGTCGAGAACACTTCGTACATCTCGTTGTGGAAACGCGTGGGCACTGTATAAAATCCACTTTGTATAGCAAATCCGTGGTTCGCGTTGGAGCATACGAACGCGCAAATGTCCCTATCGTCGCAGAACGATCTATCTCTCGTTCTCAACCGCTATTGCTCGGATGTGCTTTTATTCGCGTGGGTCTCCGTTCAAGGTCTCCGGCTTTGAGTATCGAGTTACGTTTTGACGGGTCGGAAAAAAAAATTAAAAAAAAAGAAAGGAATAACGTAGAAGAGGGCAAAGAGCGGAAAAATCAAGAGCCACGCATGTGTGTGTGTGTGTGTGTGTGTGTGTGTGTGTGTGTGTGTGTGTGTGTACACGAGCCCACGCAATAGTCACCTGACCCTCTCGCATGTGATGTCGAATATTTCACTTCCGGTTGTCATGACGCGAACGTTACATCGAGAGCGGAAGTAAAAAACGCGATGGAATGCCACCGAGTCTCGAGGATGTATTGTGCAGAGGAAATCGAGTGGGAAGGAAAGAAGAGAGAGGGAAAGAGTGAGAGAGAAAGAGAGAGTCCGAAAGAAAAGCACGTAACGAGATATCGGCTCTTTTTGTCGGGTTGCAAGCGAAAGTATCCATACAAAACACTCGCTTTTACTCAGAGCAAAGTTGAAGCACTCCGCTTGTGTATGAAAAGAGCAGATGTGAACTATACGGATATGAAAAAAAAAGAGCGTGCGGAAAGATGATGCGAATGATTCGCCTGTCTCTGTTCTCTCCCGAGGGAGGATATCCGGTCCGGAAACGCATCCCCTTTTCTCTCCCTCGTTTCCTATGTGGTATATACATATGTATATTATCTACGAGCGGACGACGATGTTGCGGAGCCTACATCGTGACGAGCACGACTCTATTTGCCATTCTGTTGTACTTCCGCCGACCTGCGGCCCCGCGCGTCAAAAACGACAATAGCATCCAACTACGAATATTGTAATGGAATGCAAGACGGAAAACGATAATGAGTCAGAGCCGTGTTTTTTTCCACTGGAAAGCACCCAATTTCGAGGAGGGCCGAGCGTTTCGTCGATCAGTGTGGAAGGAAACTGACTTTTTTTTACGTCGATACGGCCGGAGAAGCCATTTTTGTTATTTAGAAGATTTTTTTAATAAATATTCAAAGCGTGAACTTTAAGACGAAAAAAAAATAAATAAATAAACGATGTCGAAAAACGAACAACAATATGAGCAAATCGAAAGATAACGAGACCCAACACCTATTTCTATATAAAACTTAATCATTTTCTATACCATGATAGTCTAGAGACCCTAGGGGCAAGAAACTTAAACACGAACATGTAACTAAAATAAGATTAATAAATAAATAAAAAAAGACGAAAAAATGCTGGCTCTAGTGTGATAACTTTTTTTTTTTCGAAATTGGAAGATATGATTTGACAGAGTGAAACTATGACGTTGGCATTTTTTTTGTAGTTCTTCGTGGATGATTTTCTTGCTGTCAATATATCAGTGGGTACCGTAAAACGGTTAATTTGACATTAAGGGTAACTTTGACAACTTTGAGGGCTACTTTGAGAGAGCGCCAAAATACGGTTAAGATGTTCACACAGACTAATTCTTTTTTTTACTTTTTTTCTATTGTTGCTCAAATTCGTTGTTCAAATTTATTATAATGTTGCAAAAGTTGATTTTGATCTCAATGATAGTTATGATACTGACGAAGTGCCTATAATATTACCCTAGGTACTAGATGTTTTCATGTAAAATGCTTCCTTAATAAAGATGACAATTTGATTGTGAAAAATCGTTGTTTTTCGTTTAAGGCAGTAGTCTGGTCTAGAGCGAGATTTTTTACGTCACCTTGGGTTGGAATAATTTTTAAACCGTTGAAGTTGTCTTGATGAAATTTTACAGATGTATTTATTGTTCCTTTGAGAATGTATCTACATTAAAAAAAAATATTTTAAATATTTTCATGTAGTTTTTTATTTTTTTACAACATGGTACGCCGAAAACCGCCTCAATCGGCGCCCACTCTGGGTGATGTATGCATCTGAAATATATATATATATTCTCAATCTGTATGAGTATTTTGAGCACTGGTAGCAGAATTAGTACTTAAAAAAATTTTGTTACAAAATGGCGGCCTGTTAAACTTTGATTAACGATATTTCATACATTTTCGGATATTCGACGAGTTATAGAATGTGGGTAAAATTATTGTTCGAATCAATTCTGCTACCGGTCCTCAGAAAGAGGCTACCGAAGGTATGGGCAAAATGTGAGCTCGATCGGTCAATTAGTTATCGAGATATCGTGGGCGCCGATTTGAAAAACACAGTTCTGAGATAAACGCGTTCAAAGTTTTCATACCGTTAGATGAGGTTTGCGCGCGGCTTGCTTATAATTTCTATTACTTTGCTAATTTTTGAAATATCAATAAACTGTTTTCACGAGCGTATTGAGAAAGGTCTAAGGAATAATAACATGGTAAAAACCCGATTTTGTCAAATTTCTAGATCAGACTACTGCCTTAATCCCATGGATAATGCATAAAATATTAATTTTTTTAATTAAAATTATGTCAAAGTAACCCTTAATCTTTGACATAAGTCGCATTTCAATGCCTTGGCAAAGAAACTCGACCACGAGGTTACCTTGACACTTAAAAAATATATATATAAAATTGTGAGGGTTTGGTGGGACTTGACTTTCTTATACATTTGGAGCAAAACATTATACATTTTTTATACTATTGGAGAAAAAAAAAGCTTGAATTTAGGATGTTGACAGAAAGTTACCTTCAAAAAGCTTCCAAAACCTGATCAAATAATCTTATTTTGCGGTAATATATGTTAAAGCTCCCGAAAAAGGGCGATTTTCGGTTCGGAGGTATGTGACCCGTTAAGGCGGGATATACATTTATAACGATCAAAAAATCGAATTCTTTTTTTTCTTTAAACGATAGAACTATATATGTAGATTATTTTCCCAAAGTTTCGATGCGAAATTCGAAAAACTTCATACGTTACAGCCCGTCAATGCTGTGCGTAACCGCTCGGATTCGGAGCGAGCGTGAACTTCAAACGCGTTTTTCTCAAAACTGCATTATCGAAATTGGCGTGCAGGATTATTCACAAACTATAAAGCCGATTGAGTTGAAGCTTGGTAGAAATATTGATAACATTGGCACTTTCTACTTGGAGAGAATTGTTTTAAAGAAATTGGAAAAAAACATTTTTCATCCACATTTTACAGAATTGTTGCGTGAAATGTTGATTTTTTTTTGTAAATGCGTGCCATTTTCGTCAATTTGCATTTTGTTCATTTTGATTACCGTCACATAGAAACTATACATGGTATAACTGAAAAAATGATTAAACTTTTTTGGAAATCAAATTCTACGAGGAGCTAGACGGCACGCCGATTCGCAACTCCCGCGGTGACCTTGCTGTAACACTCTGCCACAGCTCCGCCATTTTAATGATGAATTAATAAAAAAAATTGTTTTGTATACTTAAATATAGTATTAAAGTATACCTCAAGTTTTATAATTGTGGAATAATTATTTCTTAGTTTACAAAATCCCTCAATATTGCTTATATTTTCCTGTCTAAATGTATATCCCGCCTTAACGGGTTGCACCTAGCTTGTGGCAGGAAAAAGAGAAATTTTCGTGAATTTGTTCTGGAAAAACGTATGCAGGTTTTCATCTCTTTTTTTGTACATTAAAGGTTATGGTTTTAAGGATCTATTGCAATTTTTGTATTGAAAAATACTTATAAATGTGGTAGATACAATGGTTTGTACAGACTGCTGTTTAAAAAACGTCCTTCGCGGTGACCACTGCTGCTCGAAAATACATCATCCGAAATAAAAAATCAAACGCATCTAGTTTTTGCATGAATGATCTAGTGCTTGGACGAAGGACTTAATCAAAGATTGATTTTTGAAACAATGGCCGCAGTTCGAAGTGAAAGTATCGATTTTCGGTGATAAAAGGCTGTAGTTTCAGTAAAAAAAAATACGGATCGAAAAAAAAAATCCTCGTTCGAGCACTGCTTTTTTATATGTAAAAGAACGTTGTCTAATTTGAAGTTTATCGGTGTGGTGATTTTTCAGGAATCGTCGTCAACGATTATGAAAAAGTAATTTTAAGGAAAACGCGTTTAACGGGTTATGCCTAGTCGTAACAGTCGAAAACAGCTCATTGTTGGGATTAAAAAAAAATTATGAATTGTTAAATTTATACAAAAATTAGGTAGATATCTGAAAAAGTATCGTCTGGAGAACACTCTTAAATTTGTTGCATAAAAATATTCAATTACAATCGATTTACAGCCGATGTCTCGGCAGCATCTCTCAAAAACGTTTTTTGCGATGAGCAATACCCTTCTGTACCAGATATAAATATAAAAAAATATTTCAAAAATCAAACATATTTCGTTTGTATATTAGTTTATCATATGATTAACGCACGGATTTTCGAAATATAAAATAATTTTTTTAAATAGCGCGTGTTCAAAATGAGTCTACATTACAAAAAAATGGGCCTTTTCCGTTCATTAATTCGAAAGTATACACCGGAAAAATCCTCCGTTCAAATACTATATTTTCACATCTAGAAAAAGCATGAAAAATTTCAGGAATATCGATGCAGTACGTTTTGAGATATTTTGCTCACCGACTCTTTGAAAACGTATTTTCGAGCAAATAGCCTTTAAAGCTACAAACGACGCTACGAGCGTTCCGACGGGCATCAACATGTCAGCTTCCAAATCTGTCAATTTTGATCCGGCCACCTGGAAATTTTCAGGGAACATTTATAACATGGCCAAGGTATATTGGTTTTGATAAAAAGTGATTTTTCGGCTTTTACAACTAAGCATAACCTCTCAAAGTTCCCCGGTTCGCGGAACCTACCTATGACCGCCTATAACTCCCTCAATTTTTAACGGAACGACTCTAAATTTTCATAGAATTGTTTAAGTGATGTATTTTGCAAATCCTTCGAAAACGTAAAGTCGATATTTTTTTAAATGATACCTAGGTAAGCCCTTAACAATTTTCTAAAAGAAACCGCACTAAATCACGTTACTCTTGCAAGGAAAGGTTGCGAGGTCGATCTCTCCGATTTCGATGAAATTAGGCATGCTTGTAGAATAGGTGAAATATGTATTTTTTAATATGTTCGGAACCCGCCTTTTAAGTGTTGAAACGCACCCTCGAAAATTGGGGTGATTTTCGTTTTTCGTTGATAACGTTTTAATGGCACGAGATATGAAACAATTTCCAATTGCAACAATGTTTATTTCTTCGTGTACTATACATTGGAGATGGGCGTGATTACGATATCGACGAAAAACGAAAAACATCCCTATTTTCGCGGGTGCGTTTCACCCCTCAAAAATCGGGTTCCGCAGATATAAAAAAAATACGTGTCACCTATTTTTACCCATTCTACAAGCATGCGAAATTTCATTGAAATCCGGGAGATCGACCTCGCAACCTTTCCTTGTTAGTTTATTTTTAGGAAACGGTGCAGTGGCATCTGAGAAACTAGAAACTCGATTTCCACACCGTGACAGAAATTTGCTTCGACAAATAAAAAATCGTTTTCAATCTCAGCCCGGACAGTTCATCGAGCCGTCAGCCATGTCGGTTTCGAATTTGTATTTTTCAACCAACTCCATTTATAAAGGGTGTTTCAAAATGACATGACATTTTAAATTGCGCGCGATTTTTTTGTGGCGAACATAGATTACTGATCTTTGACAACTGGCATGAGGAAGTATTAAGGTTTAGTCATGGAGAATTACACGATCGAGCAACGTATAGAAATTTTTTCTTTCAACAAGATGGCGCAACCTTCCACACTGCGGGCGAAACAATGCAGTCATTGCAGACAAACTTTCATGGTCGTGTTATCTCGTGCCGCGGCGATGTGAATTAGCCACCAAGATCGTGCGATTTGACGCCATTGGATTTCTCTCTTTGGGGTTTTCTGAAAGGAAAAGTATATGCCAATGATGCACAGACCATTCCGGAGCTCGAGGAAGCAACTCGACGCACCGTTGATGAAATTAGGCCGCAATTATGCCAAAATGTTATTGAAAATTTCGTCAAAAGAATGAACGTTTACAAACAGGGACGAGGCGGCCATTTATAAGATATTGTGTTCCACACATAACCTCTATGTTTGTACCTTATATGGAAATAAAAATATTCGTACTTTTAAAATTAATAATACGTTTTATTAATTAATTAAAATGTCAGGTCATTTTGAGACATCCCATAAACGAAATTATATTTGATTATAACATTTATTAATTGCCATTTACTGATTTATTTATCGTTACATTACTTATTGGTACTTTGACTCCAGAATTTTTTTCGACGTTTCGCCAAAACAATCGTTCGTCCTTGACAGCAAGGATCAACATTGAAGCAACTTTGAGCAGCGTAACAATGGAAAGTAAATAAACAAAGGTTTTTTTTGTTTATCTTTCAGTGCATTTTCACGTAAGCAGCGGTGAGCAGTACGGAGTGAAACATGAAAGAGGTACATCCTCAGAGCGAGAGCGCTCTCTCTCTCTCTCTCTCTCTCTCTC
>CALYCA010000229.1:7500-27970 GCA_944452715.1 Ophion slaviceki | reverse complement strand
CGTGAGAACGGAAAAAAAAATCTCGTATTTCGTCGCACGATGGTGTACGGAGGTTAATAATTCCGCGTTTCGATGACGGGTATTACTCAGAAGTTGCTGGCTATTTCGGTCTATTGAGCTATTGGTGATCGAGATACGAATCTATCCTGATGCTTATTGTAAAAATGTTTTTTTTTTTATTGACGAGAAGGTCTCTCTTTCTGATTTCCAGAGGAGATTTAGTTTCCTTCGAGTCCCTGTTCGGGCGCCAATGAAACGTTTCACGTTTTTCAATGTCCCTGTTAGGGTGACATTAAAAACGTTTCCCGCTTGTAGGGCATTTATGACGTATTCAGCGTGGAAATGCGGAAGGGAAGGATGTCCTCACGTTTTCCTTATCTTGTTGTTAGTGGGATTCTCGAAGGTTACCTCTGTTAGAGATCAGGTGGTCATAGGCTTTCTTTGGATCTTTATGGTGTTTTTGGGAGATGCCTCAGGAAGCTGTCTGTTCTCGTCAGGTGACGTCAGACTCGATCATTCATCATCGGCATTTAAGTTGGGGACGATGCATATTTTACTGAGTGAGGGGTGAAGCTAATTTGTTGCATAAGAGGTTAGTAAAAAAAATGGTGTAGTTAGCCGGGGGACGAGAGGTTACGGAGCGTCTAGTGGAGTGCGCAAAATGTTAGCGAGTGGCGGTCAAAAAGCCAGAACGAGGAGTTTCCTCTGAGGACTCGGATCGGGAGACAAGAAGGCCGGAAGAGGTGTCTGAGCGACGACCCGCGTGCTGTTAGTATCTGGCCT
Source organism: Ophion slaviceki (assembly GCA_944452715.1). NCBI lineage: Eukaryota > Metazoa > Arthropoda > Insecta > Hymenoptera > Ichneumonidae > Ophion > Ophion slaviceki. Next base: position 27,187 of record CALYCA010000229.1, on the reverse strand, counting down.
CTCTCTTTCTCTTTCTCTAGAGCTAGATGCTGCGTTATCGGCTCGCTCCGTTCGGTACCTGAAAGCATTAAATCGGTGAATGTGCGTGAACGTGTCGTTCTTGGGTGGACATATGGATGTGGTGTGTGTCTGTTTTGTATAGTCTGGATCGGAAGATATTCTCGCTCACGGGCAAGCTATGCGCGTGGAGTTTATTTCCACGAGGAGAAAAATCGGGAAGGTTGGTCGTTGCGAGATCTTTCTCGAACGGAGGGTTTTGTCGTGGGACTTGTACGAGGACAAGTTGACTCAGTGGGAACGATTCCACTGAGACGAAATGTTGACTTTATTTGAGTAATGAGCGAGGGGGAGTAATGAGCGCCATCCGCGGTCACTCTCCTGCTCATAGCGGGGCTCGCGCGATGTGGCGAGTTGACCTCCTAAGTGCCACGCTGGGGGACTAAAGCTAGTGAATCTAGCAGTGGGACGAGTATCTCGCCGGGCCTAACCTCGCATAAGACACTGTCACAGGTAGTGTTCTTCCGCCGCCCTCATTCGTGAAAGGGGTCCGCAACCGCAGTTGTCCGGTCGTGAAAACGCCGGGATTGCAGGAGAGGGAGCGTTCTTACGAGATTACGGAGTGGTCTTCCCTGTTGTTTACCCTGCCTGCCTACGATCACCTTTGAAGCGCCCCTCCACATAGTCCGACTTCCAATGCGATACTGGGGCTTTCTATGCGAAGAGGGTTCCTACTCGCGAAAACTGAGGGTGAAGTTAAAAAGGAGCCTTAGCTCGGGAGCAAAGCTCCTTGAGGAAGTCCAGCTTCAAAGATGGAATTCGAAGATGATGCGAAAAACTGTGCTTAGACCCTCGTGTCGTCCCTTGAATAGTCTAAGGAACGAGAGGAGAGTTTCCCCTGCCCCATAATCGGGGTTACCCCCGTCACCCGTCATGCTCGTGGTGGGATACCTTTTAGAGAGGGAAATGGAAACGTCCCTTCAAAGGGCCTTAACAATGAAGATGGACCGGGGTATCGCGAGACTCGGGTGACAGGAGCGCACACGTTCGAGGAGGTTTTCCTTCGTCATTTGGGATGGTCTAGTTCTCGCGAGATGGTCAGTGAGGTGGGTCGGGCCACGTGCGGGCTGCGCTCGACATCCCACTATGTGGTCGGAGTAACGAAGGAAGCGCGGCTCACGCCTCATGAGAAGGGCGGGCGAATTAGCGCGGGCCGCGGGGATTTTCGTTTGTTCACGCGAGGTAATGGCCCGACGAAATTCGGGTGTCGCGCTACCTCTTTTCGCTTCATGCGACTCGAGGAGCTTTGTCGCACTCGGCGTACCGTCGCAATACATTCAAAAATATGTTTAATTTTTTTCATTTAAAAATATCAAAAATATACAAGGATATTGTATGATCCTTGGAGCGTCGTAAAAAAATCTGCGTATACAGTACCCACTGGCGTGGCTTCAACAATCATCTGAAAAAACCAAAAAGATTATTCAATTAGATACTATAATCTAGTACTTGTCATAGCCGATTTAGAAAATATCGATTTATGACAAAATGGCGGACGTTTGAACATAAATAGTGATTTTTGGGCCAAAAGTTAGTTATTATTTTGCCTATAAAACAAAAACTAAGTAACGGAAAAAAATCCTATCACAAGTCCTAGATAATGGTGTATAGAATAACCACAAAAAACCTCAAGGCAATCGGTTAATTGGTTTTCGAGAACTTTCGGGTATCGATTTGAAAAACGTGGTCTTGAGGAAAACGCGTTTGAAAATTTGGGAATGAATAAATCGTGAAATTTGTCAACTTACATGGAATCATCGATACCAGGCCCATAGTGTAGGTCTCCTACGGTCGACGGAATGTTCATAGCTTCGAAATTTTGTTGTCAGCGCCGTATTCGACCTTCTTTTGTCTGTTCTGCGCTTGCGTTTCGTCTTCTTGCGCAGCGTACAAGTGCGCTCCTTATCCAACCGATATTCCTAACACGTTCATAACTTCCAATAATGAGGTGACACCATTGTTGAACGTGCACGTTGCAAGAAATACAGCAATGTTAACGATTTTGGCCCCGCTGTTCATTGTTTTTTGAGCTATCTTCCAAATAAGTTGGTTGAAGCTCTCATTGCAGTTTTGGGTATATCCGCCAACACAGCGCTCTAACAATTTGTCGTAGCTGAAGTCTTCGCATATTGGTTTGATGACTTCTAACAACATTTTTGGCAATGCAGAATAATCGTGACGGAAATTTTTCAGTTCTTTTTGAGCTTTCGCTTGTTGCCACTTGCACCACGATTCGGGGCCTTCGGGGCAGAAATGATCTTGAGGCTTGCTGTCTGTTGAGCCGTATTGGTAGAATGTTGCCCATATTGCTTTTTTCATGTCATCCTTGGAGTTACAGTTTCTGCGAATAGCTAAACCATAGTAAATGCTCAGTTTATCTATAAGCTTTGCCGTCAATTTGTTTTTGCCGCCAATTCCAGGATTGTTTTTCTTGCATATGCGAAGACGGACTCCCATTCGCTTTTGAACGTGTCCCACGCATTATTTTTTTACAATTTCAATCTCATCAACATACGGTTTCGCATTTACTATTCCCGTGTAAGTCTTAGAGTCGCCATCCCCCACGTAATTAGTATACATAACTCCATACTTTTCGACAAATCTTGAAAATAATTCTATCATGGCGTCTACTTCCATTTTGCCTGACGATCCTTCATGATTGGCCTGACAATTTTCATCGTGATTAGATTTCCATTCCTCATATTGCTCGGTATTTTTGCGTTTATTCCAATAGTTACATTCAGCACAATAAGATGATTTTCCAAGAAAATCAACGACTTTTCCTGTGAACTGACCAATGAGAACCGCAACTCCATATAATGAGGTAAAACCACGTTTTCGCCACGTACTATCTCCTGAAACGGTCAGTTTTGTTATATCAGCACTCACATTTTGTTGTGTTATTTCCTGTTCTTCTTTTACAGCTTGTTTTCACACCAATTGAACAATACTTGAAGCAGCAGAATTAATGTTATTAATTATCATATCATACGTCCATTGTTGAAGCGGAGGCGGTAAATCCATGAGTCCACAAAATTTCATAGCTCCACGCAAACCAATCCCCAATAAACGCATTTTAAAAAATCGTGTATTTATTTCGTAAGCTGTGTAAGATGTACGGGCACGAAGGAATGAAAGTCGGTTTGCACGATGAACACGAAACTACAATTTTAAAACCGAGTCCTCGAGTGCTTTTTATAGAGAATCGAACATCACTATCACACTTTTTGCATTTTACACATTCCGATAAGGCAGAAAACACAGTCAGAAAATTAAAAATTCGATATTTGACGTTTGGATCTTCTGGTGTGGATGTCTCAGAATCAGTCTTCAATTTTTTGGCACTGGAACTAATATTTTCGTCGGAAAGATTTTCGGCAGAATATCGATTTTTGGGTGGTATTTTCTTTTTGCTTCGATCTTTGCGAAAAGATCCGGATCGATGAGCTTCTCGAGAACCTTTATTTTTTATATCAATTTTTCACTGAATATTTATTCGCAAACAAAAATTCACTGTAACGCACAGTTGCACGAACGGCAAGCTACTGACAAAACGTGTCTATTTCTGGCAAGAATAACAGTCATATGGTATTTCCGATATACCTGGAGCCAAGCATGCCCAAAAACACAATAGAATCACAAAATAGGTCTAGACACGCTTTGTTCGAAGGGTCGCTAGCCGCTACCTGCCTGTCGGCCCGGCGCCGCAAAACACATTTCACTTTCTCTGCTGTAACTGGTTTATTTATCGAAATATTACTTTGCCGTTTTCACCAGATATTCTGGAGACCTCAAACTTCAAGAAAATGCAAAAAAATCGATTTTTTCGACCATCTGGGTGTATATCTCCCCTTAACACGTTTATAGATGTATCGCCAATATCTCGTTGGATAGGTTGTGTTATGTACAATTTATGAAAATTGCAAGCTTGTGTTATGAACGATTTACGAAAATTGCAAGGTTGTGTTATGTACGATTCATGAGTATTGCAAGTTTGTGGCATGTACGATTTATGAAGTTTAAATGCAAAAAGTTGAAATTAAATCGTGCTTATGTAACTTTCTTAAATGTTAATGACACCAAATTTTGTATTCTGCTCGAGACACCCACGAGTCATTTAGTACGCCACTGACCTTACCCTCACGCATTTTATTGGAATACGAATTTTATAAAAGCATATGAACAAATAATAAGCTTACTGATGACCAAAATGATTGATAGACACAGTTTCTCTAAATATTCGCGGCCACGAAAATTCTTCTGCTAGTCACATTTTTTTCAGTTCAATCATGAATTTTTTCTTCGAACAATCGATGACTCCCGGTTTTTATTGTCGTTACGAAATTTTTCGAGTTTTTGACACGCGTGAGCAGTTTATTTCTGGCATCTAGCGTTATTTAGCGTATAAATTATTAGACAAAAATGTGGCCAGCGCGTTATCTACGTAAAGCGGCGTATAAATGCGACGTTTTTCAGACTGGTAATTTTTCGTTTTGAGTACGGTATTGTGGCTTGAAATCTTACCAGTATACGGGGACGTGTTCTTCTTTGATGAAAGACGAAATTCAATGAATGGTCGAATATTCGAGTTCGTGCAAGAAATACTTTGAGAGCACGAGCTGTCGCAAGGATCGAGGTTATCGTTCACATGACAACACAGGAAATAATAAGTGGCAAGGGGAGTAGGGCGAGATCACAGGAGAGGGTGGGTGAGGTAACCCCAAAAGTAGCCCGAAAACCACTTGAAAACTGTTTTTTTTTTCAGCTATAAACGAAAATGCATCATATTGTTTAAGGTTCTAAGAATTTTTTAAAAATGTTTCCAAGAAAACGATCTTTCGAAAAAATTTCAGGGATGTCCTCCCTTACCACGTTTATAGATGTATTGCCAATATCTCGAATCCCCTCACACCTGTATAGTTTGTTGCTATAAGTAGACTAACTTAAGTGTAAGTAATAATTTCAAAGTTATTTAATAATTTAGAATGTCAGTGATCGGTAAAAAGTGTGGTTTTAATTTAAATCCAAATGTGAATCAGCCCCTTTGGCACAAAAATAGCCATACATTTTTTTCAAACAAAAGTAGTATTACATATTTCTAAAATCTTTATTAAAAAGGCAATTAATTTATGCATTTACGTGCAGCAGCAGCCCAGTACATGTTTTTTACACTGCCGAAGGTCGAAGTTAAGTAAAATAATTTTCTAACGAAAAAGTATTGAGGACATTTTTTTATTTCTCTGGGTTCCCTAATGATATTATTTATCAAAATGATATTTGAATATGGTTGACCAACTATTCAAGCGTATTTACAGAAAAAAGTAAGGAAAATATCCGTGTATTTGTATACACATCAACAAACGACAGATCAAAAGGGGGGATTTTTCGAAAAAATAAAAAATCTCAATATTTCGCTAATGGTGACACTTTTACTAAGGTAATTTTTCGTCTGGTACGTCACCCCTCAACCTATTTTCCCCTTAAGTTTGTAGTCCTACTTACGAGACACCCTGTATAGTGACCTTCCCTAAACAAATTTTCGGTGCTTCACACGAAAACGGAAAACGCACTTGAAATAACTCATCAGATAAACAGCTCCACCGCTGTGCAAATTGCAATAACCCAGATCACCCAGTGATCATAAGTAATGCCTATACTACAAGGTCATATACAAATGCTCATAAAGTGAGAGACATTAGGCAATGACAACGCATTGAAAGAATTGAAGTGATACACCTGAAAGTCACATCGAAAATATCCTTTGCATAAGCCATGGCACTATCCGCAGCGACGGTAGCAACACAGACATTCGCTACGCAGTAGCAAGCTGCATCCAACGCATCACAAGACATGCGCGTGTTCTCGCTGTGCAAATTGCAATAATGTAGATCACGTACCCAGTGAACTATCAGTGATGCCTATACTACAAGTTCATATACAATACAACCTCATAAAGTGACAGAAATTGGACACCGACAACTCATGGAGAGAATTGAAGCGATACACCCGAAAGTCACTTTAGAAATATCCTTTGTGTAAGAGATGGCACCATCCACAGCGACAGTAGCAACACAGAGATTCGCTACGCAGTAGCGAGCATCATCTGCAGCATCACAAGACTCGGGTGTGTTCTTTTAGTGTAAATTGCAATAACCCAGATCACCCAGTGAACTTTAAGTGATGCCTATACTACAAGTTCATATAGAAACCCTTATAAAGTGATAGACATTAGACAATGACAACTATTAGAAAGACTTGAAGCGATACACCCGGAAGTCACATTGGAAATATCCTTTGCATAAGATATGGCACCACCTGCAGCTAGAGTAGCAATATAGAGATTCGCTACGCAATAGCGAGCATCATCCGCAGCATCATGAGACTCACCACTACCATGAGCCATCATTTTACATTTATTAAAATAATATCAAGACTTCAAGATACTGATAATAACAGTCCAAAGTCTACAAATTAACTACTGCTAAGATGCGTTTGTTTATAAAGTTTAATTTTACGCACAATATCAAAAAACTGTATGGCACTGTGCGAGGTACTGCTTTCGATTCTCTCCTCGTAAAGTTGTAAAAATGAATTTTTTTTTTTATTTAAATGATTTTGTCATGTCTTTTATCGGTAAATTAGTTTGATTATTGATTACATTTGTTTTAACAATCATAATAACGCAAATAAAAATAGTAATAATTCCTAGAAGCTATCAACATTAATGTGTTTATTGACGATTGATGGTTTTTTGTGACTAGCCAAAAATGCATTATAAAAATTATTTACAAAGTCATAATACATTTTCCGTAATTAAACAAAAATTTAAGAACTGCAAAAATTGTCATACCAATTATTGCATTAAACTAATTAGACGAACTAGATCGCAAACAATCTTAGTGCACGATAGGTGTTTTTTTGACAAGCGTCAACAATTAGCCGCCATGACAGTCAGTTTCACTCTGTGCACTGACTGCATTTCTATATTTTTAATACACTACGGTCACGGACAGCCCCCTGGCACTGCTGGGTCTACCGTGTCTCGTTATTGTCGCCACGTAAACTAACCCACCATGCGGCGCTAGTAGTCACCCTCATGACCCCCACTCCAGTCGCGCAGAGTCTGCATAATTTGCATTCGACGCGTCTGGAAAATTCTTTGTTTAGAATAGAATTTAAAAGTATATGTGTATATAGGAAGGGATGCAATATTTACACTTGTTGCAATATTATGTATTTAAAAATATTTATTGAACGAAATAAACAGATAACATTAATATTTTTTAAATAATGGATTAGTCACGTTGTACAATGTTTTGCGATTTTTTCTTGTCGAGATTGTTTTTTTTTTGTTCTGCGTTGAGACGTGCAGAATATTGCTACATCCGCATCAATACGTAATATTGTATTATGTGTAAAAGAACACTATCGGCGTGTTCTATACACGGAAAAGAGAGCTTTTCATAGTTATACACGTCGTCCAATATAGACTCGAAAACACGTGTTGAATTGCGATGAGCCACAAATCGCTCTTCTAAAAAAATCACGAACCGGTACAAGTTTTCATTTGGGTGTATCCATGGATCTTTTAGTAGAGAATCTGTGATACATGCCTTGGGAAGAGTAATATTACTTTCTGTTGTTAGTAATGAATCTTTACATGTGATACATGTAAAGAATTACATCTTTACATCTTTACATACATCTTTTTCCCGAAAATGCTTGTCGCACACCGATTGACCAGACTTAATAGATTTGTCTGTGGATCCGATGGCTTTTCTCCATAATTCCAGAGCTTCTGGATCTTTTGGTACATTGAAAAAATGCAATTTTTCCTCGCTTGATTGATAACCTGACTTGCAGCCAAGCACCACGCACGCAGGCATTCTCAAATATAAGCACAAAAACCACAAAAGTTATTTTTTATTTTATCGCTCCACTAAAATTGTTTATTATTTTACCACACTACGATTTTTTTTATTCGAGAACAATGACAGATCGAGAAAACGAAAAGAAATATTCACTTGGTTGACGCGACGAAAAAAATGACGGTCATGCGGGTGACTACAAGCGCCGCATGGTGGGTTAGTTACGTGGCGACAATACGGGGACACGTTACTGTTAAGAGAATTTATCCGAGTGTCAGCCCCCTGGTCACGGACGACGCCTACAGGCCATATTTAACACTATACGCTCTTGGGTCAAATTTACGAACGTTTCTTATACCGTCTCACCATACGAAAATTGGACTCCTTCCCTATAGTGTCCTTGCACAAACGACTCACAATAAACGATTGACGAAAAATGTGTTGATTCAAAAAAATATGACTACTTTCATCTAAAAAAAAACTGAAAACTTTTTGAATACATTAATTCATACCAGCACATATTACGACCATTTACATCCTTTTTTCTCCAATGTCTCACAATACATCGTTCTTCGAAATGTTTTTCGCACACGTACTGAGACTCTTTCAGTCCCGGAATAGCATCGAGCCATTTTTTCTATCGTTCGACATTTCTGGGCACGCGAAACACGGAGCATTTCTGCTTACAATGTTTGTACCCCGTTTTACAATTGCGAACCGCGCAACCCTTAGCCATTTCGCATTTTTTTCGCAAACACTACCAAAAAAATTCACACATGCGTAAAAACACGATAAAAAATGTATCACGGTAAATCGCGTAGAACCTTCTGGTATATGGTCGCAAATAAAGGTTATTTCGACAATCGCGCCACGAAAACATACGTAAACACCTTGGGCCCATTCGCCGGTAAGAGGTAGGGGGAAAATACTTCCCCTGGCCAGTAGCGACGCGTAGCGGCGCCCAGTGTATCGAAAAGTGAAGCCGATAAGCGTGCCTACCCCCACCACGAAAATTTAGCTTCGTTGCAAGACCTGTATGTAAGACCGTGCACCAGTGCAGCCAAATCGCGCGTAAAAGTTACCCCCTCTCTAGTCTCTTACGCACCCATCACGCAATCATAGTAGCGCATGTCCGTGAGCGAGCGACGCTCGGACATCTTCGGAAAGAGCCGAGCGGGGTCGAAGTTTCCCGACCCTGCCTTCGGCCACTACACCAACACATGGACGCTGAGCACGTTCATGTGCGGCCAAGCCGAAACGAAGGCTTCGAGGGAAAAAGCAATCTGAGCACGACTTGCGCGTGACGTCACCCGACGGCACGCGCGAGGCTTTTAGATGAATTCAATGCTTATTTAGCTCTTGATTCTCTGCGTTATTAATGTATACAAAAAAATGTATCGCGCACTCTGATCGCTTATTTTTGTAGTTTATACGTTAATTTAAATATAATAATAAATCTAAATTACAACTAATTTATCTTCTAAAAAATTGTTTACGCTTTACTCACACCCGTCCTTATGCCAAATAAATTATAATTCATAAAAGTGAGCGAAAATATATGTATAATCGTATTATTATATTAATTCTCATACTTTCATCAAGCGATAAAGCATTATCCCCAAAAACAAGCCAATCATCCATCCGGCCGCGAATCGTAAGTACCAGAAAGTGCACAAATTCTACAAGCGATGAGATGGTCCCGTTGGTAGCGTTCCTGGCTTCGGTCCGCAGGGGCCCCTAGGGCTAATTTTTCTTCAAATTTTTCATAATTTCTCATATTTTAACCATATTTGAGATTTTCGGAGAAAAAATGATTTAAAACACATTCAAGTACTGGTCTATTTCCCAAAAACACATTTTTTTTACTGAAAATTCATGATTTCTCATTTATTTCTCCGGAAATTTCTCTTTTTCCTATGACCTGAGGCTGCGGAGATATTCGGAGAAAAGTTATAGATGAAAAAAATGAGATTTTCGTAAAAAAAATTTATTACATTTTTTGATCCCTCATAATTCTGAGAAATAATGAATTTCCGAAATGTTTGCAAACATCATTTTCCTTAAGGGGTAACACCACTGTAACGGCCTGCCACGAAGCGTTTTAGACAAATAATACTTGGGGTAATTATTAAGTATATATTGAAGTATATTGCAAAAAAATGTTATGGGAAAATATTACAAAATGACGACACTGCAGCAAATTCTTCCGAGGCATGTTGAACTTAAGGTGCTCTGCAGCACGTAGTATAACTTGTGCCAATTTTAATCTGGACAAAATAATTTTTTTTAATTAAATCTAGATGAGTGTAGCTACTAAACCACGTAGGGGATTTTAGAAATATTGACTTTTGAGTAATTGCCGAGAATATGACTGAAAATGTTCAATTTTTTTTTAAGACAGTTATTTGTTAATAAATATTGTTTAAATTAACTTATCGAAAATTCCCTACGAGGTTCAGTAGCTACACTCATGTAGACCTGATAAAACGAAATTCTTTTTTTTGCATTAAAATGGGCAGAGTTATTCTGCGTGCCGCAGAGGTTCGACATGCTTCGGAAGAATTGCTACAGTGTCGCCAGTTTGTAATATTTTCGGATAAAAATTTATAGCAATATACTTAAATATATGCTCAATAAAGACCGCAAGTATTATTTGTTTATCATATTTTCTTTCGCCAAAAAAAAATATCACAAAATACGCTTCCTGTAAGGCCGTTACAGTGGTGTTACCCCTTAAAGTCTTCATTCAATTTTCGAGATTTTCCCGTGATCATAATTAAAATGATGAAATATTCGGAAAAATTTTCCGGAAAAAATCGGAGTTTTTCAGAAAAAAATTGCACTAGGGGCGCGGGATCGTTCCCTGCGCACAGCGTTATTTTTATTAGCTATCATTATTATTTTAATTAGTTATCTTATAGTGTCGAAAAATTTATCGCGCACTCTGACCGCTTATTTTATTAGTTTGTACGTTAATTTAAATATAATAATAAATCTAAATTACAACTTATTTATCTTCTAAAAATTGTTTGCCCTTTACTCACACCCGTCCCTATGCCAAATAAATTGTAGTTCATAAAAGTAAGCGGAAATATATTTATATTCGTATTATTATATTCATTCTCATATGCATCAAGCGACAAAGCATTATCATAATGCTTTATCGCTTGATGAAAGTATATGAGAATAAATATAATAATACGAATATAAATATATTTCCGCTCATATATTTTCATCAAGCGATAAAGAATTATCATAATGCTTTATCGCTCGATGAAAGTATATGAGAATGAATATAATAATACGAATATAAATACATTTCCGCTTACTTTTATGAATTACAATTTATTTGGCATGTGAGGTAAGCGCAAACAATTTTTTAGAAGATAAATAAGTTGTAATTTGCATTGTAGAGCATAGACGAACAGCTGTCTGCTCCTCAAATTTTTTTAATTTGAGAAAAAAAACGTAGATTGGCTTATGATAACCTAATCTACATTTTTTTCTTAAATTCATAAAATTTGAAGGGCAGACAGCTGTTCGTCTATCTATTTGACCTCGTTTGACAAAGTTTCGACGGGATCTGAAGAGCCGTTTCAGAGATTTTTGGGTATCTACAATTGTTCTACCATACCGACCGCGATGAGGTGTCATTCCGTCTTAAGGGGTAACACCACTATAACGGCCTTACATGAAGCGTATTTTTTGATATTTTTTTTGGCGGAAGAAAATGTGATAAACAATTTTTATCCAAAAATATTACAAAATGGCGACACTGCAGCAATTCTTCCGAAGCATGTCGAACCTCTGCGGCACGCAGTATAAATGTGCCAATTTTAATCTAAAAAAAAGAATTTCGTTTTATTAAGTCTACATGAGTGTAGCTACTGAACCACGTAGGGGATTTTCGATAAGTGAATTTAAACAATATTTATTAACAAGTAACTGTCTTAAAAAAAAATTGAACATTTTTAGTCACATACTCGGCAATTACTCAAAAATCAATATTTCTAAAATCCCCTATGTGGTTCACTAGCTACACTCATCGAGATTTAATTAAAAAAAAATTATTTTGTCCAGATTAAAATTGGCACAAGTTATACTGCGTGCCGCAGAGCACCTTAAGTTCAACATGCCTCGGAAGAATTTGCTGCAGTGTCGTCATTTTGTAATATTTTCCCATAACATTTTTTTGCAGTATACTTCAATATATGCTTAATAATTACCCCAAGTATTATTTGTCTAAAACGCTTCGTGACAGGCCGTTACAGTGGTGTTACCCCTTGAGGAAAATGACGTTTGCAAAAATTTCGGAAATTCATTGTTTCTCAGAATTATGAGGAATCAAAAAATGTAATAAGTTTTTTTTACGAAAATCTCATTTTTTTCATCTATAACTTTTCTCCGAATATCTCCACAGCCGTTCACTCAATAGGAAAAAGAAAAAATTCCGGAAAAAAATAATAAGTTTTTTAAAAAGAAAATCTCATTTTTTTCATCTTTAAATTTTCTCCGAATATCTCCGCAGCCGTTCACTCAGGTAATAGGGAAAAGGGAAATTTCCGAATAATAATAATAATAATAATACGTTTTTTTTACGAAAATCTCATTTCTTTTCATCTTTAACTTTTCTCCGAATATCTCCGCAGCCTCAGGTCATAGGAAAAAGAGAAATTTCCGGAGAAAAAAATGAGAAGTCATGAATTTTCAGTAAAAAAAAATGTGTTTTTGGGAAATAGACCAGTACTTGAATCTGTTTTAAATCAGTTTTTCTCCGAAAATCTCAAATATGACTAAAATATGAGAAATTATGAAAAATTTAGAGAAAAATTTGCCCTAGGGGCCCCTGCGAACCGAAGCCAGGAACGCTACCAACGGGACCATCTCATCGCTTGTAGAATATGTGCACTTTCTGGTACTTACGATTCGCGGCCGGATGGATGATTGGCTTGTTTTTGGGGATAATGCTTTGTCGCTTGATGAAAGTATGAGAATTAATATAATAATACGAATATAAATATATTTCCGCTTACTTTTATGAATTATAATTTATTTGGCATAAGGACGGGTGTGAATAAAGCGTAAACAATTTTTCAGAAGATGAATAAGTTGTAATTTAGATTTATTATTATATTTAAATTAACGTATAAACTAACAAAATAAGCGATCAGAGTGCGCGATACATTTTATTGTATACATTAATAACGCAGAGAATCAAGAGCTAAATAAGCATTGAAATCATCTAAAAGCCTCGCGCGTGTCGTCGGGTGACGTCACGCGCAAGTCGTGCTCAGATTGCTTTTTCCCTCGCAGCCTTCGTTTCGGCTTGGCCGCACATGAACGTGCTCAGCGTCCATGTGTTGGTGTAGCTGCCGAAGGCGCGGCCGGGAAACTTCGACCCCGCTGGGCTCTTGCCGAAGATGTCCGAGCGTCGCTCGCTCACGGACACGCGCTACTATGATTGTGTGATGGGCGCGTAATAGCCTAGAGAGGGCCCATGTAGGTTTCACCAATCGAACCGTAACGGCCAATACTTGGACCAATGTTGGCGGGGCGATAATCGATTACCCAATTGTACGCCAATGCTCGGCTGGGTATTGACTAGCCAACGTTGGTTCGCCGATGCGAGGCCAATGTTCGGCCGAGTAACGCATGATCGAACCGCAATTCGTATATCTACGATTCATTGTTTCACGTCAAAGTCATTGAAAGACAAGATAAATACTTTTTACGAGTCCATTAGACATAACTCTTAACAAATATATTACCAAATCAATGCACTCATTGTTGGCCGATTCTCGAACGAGCTCATACGCGATACTCTGCCGATTTTTATGAACCATCCTACACTGACAGAAAAATTCTATTAATATTAACTAACCGCGTCTATTTATTTATCTTTTATTTGAATTAACTAGATTGTAACACACATATTAAAGGGTTGTGGGGGCAGAGAGGGTGAAGAGAGGTATTATATATAATTATATATATATATATATATATATATATATATATATATATATATATATATATATATATATATATATATAGGTTATGTTTGAAAATTCTATAATATGTCATTCGATAAAACTCTCTAATTATCACAATGATATTAACTAATTGATATAGTTTATGTGATACAAATAATTATGAGAATCCATTTGGTCTCATATGCCATATCTGCGATTCAGATGTTACAAGCACTCGGTAGCATAGGGGCAGCGTGCTTAGCTATGAGTAGGTAGGTTCAAGGTTCGAGTCCCACATAGGTGAAATATTTTCTTCGAACTAATCGTTTCGAAAGATCAGGTAATGCCGAATTGCAATACAAAAATAATCAATTTTTTTTTGGCAGTGCAGGACCAATTTTGGTGATCTATATCGGGTCACAATTATCCGCCAAGGTTCGGTCGATAATCGGGCCAAGCTCGAGTACCAATGATGGCAATCTTGACGGGGACTTATTGTTGGCCGATTCTCGAATGAACTCCTACACGATGCTCGGCCGATTCTCATAAGCCATTCTAGGGCCAATATTGATTTCGAATATTGGGCCGCTCTTATCATCCGAGGCTCGGTCGATGATCGGGCCAAGCTCGAGTGCCAATGTTGGCGTGCTCGGCGTCGAGCATCGGCCAATCGTTGGCCACTACCGATCACCCTCCATGGGGGGGGGGGTAACTTTTACGCGCGATCTGGCTGCACTGCCGTGCACTCCTCGAATATCGTGTCCCCCTTCAAGGAGACTAGAGAGAAGGAGTCGACACTCCCGCCTCAAACAGTTCTTTCAATCGGTCGCAGAGGTGTAACGCTCAGTTCCGCTGCAGGCGTCGCTGGTGTTCCCCAGAGCCCATAATATATAGTAATACAAAACTGCATAAGGTGAAACTGACTGTGTTATGGCGGCAAAATTGTTTGCGCCTGTCAAACACAAATATATCTGTCGTGTACACCAGCACAGCAGCTATCGAACTATGTGTATAATAATGGAGATGACTCCTCGCGAGTCAATGTGATAAAGAGAAAAAGTAAACACTCTAGGTAGGAATTATAAAACAAACTCAACTATTGATGGCAGTAAATTAAAAAATATATTCTTCCATGTTCTTTTTGTTCGAGTTCTGTTGGGATCGGACGAGTTCTTTGATTGGTTGAAACTGCTTCAATTACCTGTACCTGGGATACCTGTACGAATACAAAAGAAAACAAATTAAAACTACCGAGGCTCGAACTCAGGACCTTGAATACAGTAATCTAGCGTTCTACCGACTTCGCCACACAATCATTTGCCAATAAATATAATCTCGTATTTAAGGGGGGGGGGGGTAAAGTTAATTGGGCGAAAAAAAGGCATGTTTTTAAGGTTTTTTGGCGTAACGAATAGTGTTCGTTTATTGAAAAATTTACATATAATAAAGTGACATTTGAACAACATTCTCCTAAATTTGCATTGCAAAATATTCAAAATTGAGCGAGTGAAAATTAAACCCCGGAGGTGCCTCGAAAAAAAGTTGGTTTGCGGTGTGCACCATAACTCGCAACAGAATCATCTGAAACAAAAAAATCAAAATGCATTTGTTAAAGGAGATGTTTCTCGAAGTAATGACGGGAGAATTTTTTTTTTCGATTTTTCGATTTTTCGTAGCACTTGGGAGCCAAAAACCCGATTTTCGCTTAAAAAAATCGGCTAATTTGTTGTTGAAAAATTAGTAATTATTAAAAAAAATCAAAAAAGCTCTCGACAATACCTGGTGAATTATGTGAAGAAGTACTGTGCAAAATTTCAAAGCGATTGGTCCAGTAGATTTTGAGTTATCGTGCACACGGACTTCAAATATGACAAGTCTCAGAAAAACGGTTTGAAAAACGCAGAAGAGTTTGGTCGCTTAGCGCTCATTGCACATAAGTTTGAGAACACTTCTCGATTGCATAAAAATCTGAGAAAATTCATGCATATTAAAGGTACTCAAAAGATTAATTTTGCATATTAATAATTCCAAAATGTTATTAACAAAATGATGAAAAAAAAAATTAGTCAACAAATTTCCCCGCAACCCAATTTTTTTTCGTGATTCGTTCATTTTTCTGAATACGTATGAATTTTATCAGATTTTTCAATTATCTTTGAATGTTTAGAAATTCAAAATAAAACTCGATAATTTTCTTATACTCACTCAAAGTCGTCGATGCCAGGTCCGAATTTGTCCTATTTTCTCCGTTATCTCCCAATTTAGAGAAAATCGGGGAAAAAATGAGAAATATTAATCTTAAAATATGCCGATTTTCCCCAATATTCCTCTTTTTTCCGCATTATTCCGATGTTCTCATTGTATTCACGTCGTGAAAGTTAAAATCATTACATTTCATTATATTTATTTTTATTGTTCAATCGTGATTTTTACTCTTCTACTTGGTCTTCTTTTAATTTTTTAATTTTATTTGTTATGCACAATACATTATTTTCGTTCTTTTTTCAAAATGTAAAAAAGTGGTAAATTAAGTACTCAGAAAAAAATGCAATCGTCTTTTCATGTAGATAGGAAGCATGCACGGTACGGTAATCCGAAAGATAAAACTTGTGTAAAACAACGCATATTCTTTTGTTTGCACAAGTATTATGCGGAGAAATTTGGGAAATTTCGGAGTAATGTGGAAATATTTTTTCTCCGGATTTCTCCGAAAAGTCTCAGTTCACTGAAAAAATCGGAAAATTTTTGCGAGGAAATGGGATTTTTTTTTAATGCGGGAAAAAATTCTACCAGGGCACATATCAAAATATTATTGTATTATACAAATATTTATTACCCCCTGGTCGGATCTTCGATCGGCCACTTTGACCTCTTCGACCGATATATTACTATACAGATAGATTCGTTCGTTCGACGCGCCACCTATACTTTTCGCACTTTCGAGTATACTTTTTCCCTGTCTCCCCATTGGAGTTTGGACTCCTGTATCTAGTTTCCATGGTCGCCCCGCTGCACAGACAAACGTAAATCAATTGCGGAGTGAATTTCAAACCGTACAGACGTGTTACGTCATCCTAAAGGTTTTTGTGCTTCGAATTAAGCTCTAAAACATGCCGCGACGAGGAAGAGCGTCTGGTCCACCACCGAGAACGTAAGTGGAAATTATTGACAATTGTATCCATGATACAGTCTTGTCTTTCTTTCTTTTCTCGATGTGATTCTAAATGCAAGTAACCTCGTGAAGTGGTCAAGTTTGTAGCCTATAGAAACGAGATTTTCGTTACATCATAGTCACACGCCATAGGGCTTCCGATCATTGCGGCGTAGATGGCGCAATGCCATTATGATATATATATATATATATATATACACACACGTGTGTGTGTGTGTATATATATATATATATATACACACACGTGTGTGTGTGTGTGTGTGTGTGTGTGTGTGTGTACTTCGTGATATTTTATATCACACACTGCTATCTTTATTATCGGCATAGCGGCCAGATCAGCTCTACGTCATACTTGCAAAAATGGAGATTGCGCACCATCCACTCAAGCTGATCGTGCAGCTGGGGTAGCTGAGTGCAGTACCCCTCAAAGCCCTTATTGTCTAGCATGCTTGAATCCTCGCACTGAGGTCTGGTGCTTCTCCCACGATGCGCTACATTGATCGATATTTGTCGCATGGTGGGGGGCTGTTGGATCTGTGGAGGTTCCGTTAATAGAGCTCGCAGTGTACATTGTTTTGGATGATTTTAGGGTTCGGCCAGTGGCGCGTGCTGCACCTCCAGCTGCACGGGCTTCGCCTCCAGCTGCCCCACCCACGGCACATGCAGCACCTCCATCATCGGTACCAATGGTCCCGCAAACACAAGGCCCGTCGCTCATGGGACAAATGGCAGCTACAGCTGGAGGCGTAGCAATTGGATCTGCAGTGGGGCATACCATCGGACATGCTATGACGGGCCTCTTCAGCGGTGGTTCCAGCGAGCCGGCACAAGCCACAGCCCCTGCCGCTGCGTCCCAACAAGCTTATCCAGGAGCAACTACTCAGCCATCAGGGACATGTGCATGGGAAATCAAGCAATTCCTAGAGTGTGCTCAGAACCAGAATGACCTTACGTTGTGCGAGGGATTCAACGAAGCTATGCGTCAATGCAAGCTTAGTAACAGTTGGTATTTTCTTAAAATCTCTGTCCATATATCTTTTTTGAGGAATACATTCTAACACGTCTTGTATTCCGTTCTTTCAGATCTCTAAGTCGATTGGATAGACGAAATTAGCAATGCCGTATGTCGCCAGAAGAAAATTAAATTTCCTTGTTCTCTTAATAGTGGCTACCTGTGCTGTCTTGTCTAACATTCTCTATAGAAGAATTTTTGCGATCTAATCATGATAAAAGTCTAGACCTACTGTGTACACCTGAAGGTAATAAAATAAATAAAAATTGCTTAAACCCTGAGGAATATTCGTCTATGCGTTGGTTTGTTGAAAACCTTGTTGCACTTTATAAGGTTTGACAATGGTTTATGGAGTTAATCCTGGAAGAGTCCTGATATTTTCAAGAATGAAGACATCGAAAAACGCTGCACCGTATTCATGCCAAGTAATTAAGAGGGGGCTTTTAGAGTGGTATTACATTTTGACAACAAATGAAAGAGATGAATTTCTTATTTTCGAGTTACAGTTAAATCTATTAGGCCACAGTATTTTCGATCGTATTGGGGCTGTGCAAAGAGCATTGCATCAGGCGATACCACCGAATCGTAATTAATCAAGTATGTGATATAAAATTTCGACATTTTCCTTTTTTCATTGAAGCTCGAATTTTTCGGGGAATGTTTGGTAGCAGATACGCTGACATGTGTCAAAAAGTATATAAGAGAGCTTAAGGAACATAACGTTAAGTGCAATAAATTGCTTACGCTGTAAATATCTGCCAGACCGCGACTTTGTAAGCGACTGTAAAGCCATACAAATTCGAATTCCGCCTTCTATTCAAGTGTACCTTATTTTTACGAATAGAATGATACTAATGAAAATATGCATTTTTTTATTTGCTCCAAGTTTTGGAGAGGTGTTACGCCTTATAGAGTCATCGCTAATTATAAGCTTTAAAGCGAGGTATTCATGGTAACAAAAAAACATTACATATTTTGTAAATCGGATTTTTATTATATACGGCATGACTTTAGGATCGTTCAAAAGGATTTTCGATAAAGAATATGCATTGTTATTACTAAGACAGCAGGCCATGTTCCAAAGCACGTTTTTGAAATAGAGGTTTGCAGTGACCACGATTACGGCAAACAGGTTTGAAATGGAGAAAAAACTAGAAAAATTCCTTTAATATGTTATATGTGCTCGTAATTGATCTTTCGTTTTTCGAAATTTAATTAAAGCCAACACGGCGGAGGTGAGACGTAATAAGTTTGTTTTTCAAGGAAAAATGTCTCGTTTTATATCAATACAAATATCTCTATCGTGAATGAATAATCCTTCGATCAACGGCAACGACTATGTATGTAAAAGAAGTCATTGAAATCCGAACTAAATCAGATGAGTAGTTTAAAAAATTGTGGTCACCGGTTTGAAAAATATTGTTTTGAGAAAGACGCGATTGAAACTTTGTGAAGAGCTTGCATTTTGATAAAATAATGTACTGTTTGATTAAATTGTCAAAAAATCCCTTTGGTACGCCAAAAAACCCTTGTCATGCGCCTTCGACTTTGTTGAAATTCATGTATAGTAAAGGATTTAAAAAACATTGAACACGTTCGGTTTTATCGG
>CALYCA010000229.1:0-2500 GCA_944452715.1 Ophion slaviceki | reverse complement strand
ACATTCATATATTATTAAATTACCTTCTTTCATTATATTACTTTCATTCATATTGCAATTATCGTTAACAATAACTCATAGGTAATGAAATAATGGTAATAATGAAAGAAGTGCATTAAGGGAAGGTTTAACTTGTTAGGCCAAAAAATTGTTAAAGAACTCGGCAAATAAAAGACAAAAACAAAACTCCACGTTCCTGTCTTTTATGTATGGTCCCTCTCTCACTCAGGGTACGTTCGGGGCGCGCTGGGATTCGTCGACGCGAGGGAAAGAAATTTCACTCCGAAACCCACTTGAAGCGATGTACAATGTTTATTAATATTGAATAAATTAAAGGAACAAAAATACGAGAAATTGCCGCTCAATTACGGTAGTACAGCGTTGCAGCTAACCCCGGACAGTTTTAACTTAATTTTACGTCGCGCTAATGCTCCGATGGCACACGATTTCAATCTCCTTCGTTCGCACATTTCGGAGTCCCGGCCGACCGCGGTGGGCATATAATTACATATATGGTGGTGGGCATCTCCTCTCTCTCTGGACTCTATCGCGTCCGTTCTCTCTATCGCACGTCTTAACTCGCTCGCAGGGGCGTAGCGTGGGGGCAGAGGGGGCCATGGCCCCGGGCGGCACAGATGTGGGGCGGCGGCGGCGGGCGGCACACAGTTGCGAAAATAGGGAGGGGGGCGGCAAATTTAGGATTAGCCCCGGGCGGCAAAAATCCACGCTACGCCACTGCTCGCTCGACTCTCGCGACCATGAAGAATAGAGGTAAGGAGCCCGAACGCTGTACTGTGGACGCGGGCTATGGAATCAGCGAAAATTGTTACGGAAATATCCGCTGGCGCTGCTGTACTCGGGATAGGATACGACAGAGATGGAATGAGAAAAGAGATAGCGATAGAAGAGAATATTCAAAGCGCAGTTATGCACGCAAGACAGATGGAAAAAATAATAAATTTATTCGTTCGTCGATTAATTCTGTCATCGTGCATTTGTTAATTAAATTATATACATAGGCAATTATTATATACCCCATTGAGCGGAACTCGCTCCAAACCACATTTAACGCAACTCGCTCCAAACCCCATTCAGCGCAACTCGCTCCAAACCCCATTGATCCCAACTCGCTCCAAACCCCATTCAGCCCAACTCGCTCCAAACCCCATTGATCCCAACTCGCTCCAAACCCCATTCAGCCCAACTCGCTCCAAACCCCATTTAACGCAACTCGCTCCAAACCCCATTCAGCGCAACTCGCTCCAAACCCCATTCAGCCCAACTCGCTCCAAACACCATTCAGCGCAACTTTCCCTTAAGGCCATTAAAAGACCCCATCGAACCCAACTCACCCCCGAGGACGCACGCGAACGAATACCCATCGTATGCTTGGGCATTACTTGGATGGGTGACCGCTTACGTGTGAAAATTTGTGTTCTATATAAACATGCATGAATATGGAAAAAAATATAACGAGATGAGTACAATAGCGTTACTCGAAATGAATTAATTAATTAATGAGCTGTTCTTTTATTCCGAGGAAAAACACGCGTGCTCATAACAGAAAAGATTATCGATGCATTAATATTTTTGTTCATCTGAATGAGTCGGTTGAAACAAAAATTCATTGATTAAATGTTCGTTGGTTTAAGATTTATTAGTTATTTTTCTCTTTCAAACATAAAAATATGTTTCTTGTGATACAATGGAATAATACAATTGCGATACAATGGAATGATCGATAATTACAGAATTGATGTGATAATGACGATGACATATTTTTTGACTATGCTTGAAAAATGTGTGTAGTGAAAAACAACTGATTTTCAGTCCGTTACACCCCGATCGTTGTGTATAAATAAACAAATTGGACTGGGTGGCACTGGAGCAAAAGAAAATATTTTGTCATTGCAGCAATTCAGGAAAATCCTCATTATACTTATACGATCCTTGCCAAGAGGCGAAACAATCCTCGGTAGGTACCAGGTGTGTAAGTATGAAACCGGAATTTTTGTACAGAAAAAACACGTTTATTGTAATAATATGATACAAAGTAACTTATTCAAATATTGTCCGTCGCTATCTATACATTTTTCCCATCTTTCTGGCAATTTGTGGATTCCGCGCCAAAAGAACTATTGCTCTTTTGAGGCAAACCAGTCATCGAGCCATTTTCGTACATCTTCGTAAGAAGTAAAGCGCTGCTCAGCAAGTGCGTGTCCCATCGATGCAAACAAGTAGTAATCGGATGGGGCAAGGTCCGGTGAGTAAGGCGCGTGCTGAAGAATCTCCCAACGGAACGACTTTATCGTTTCCTAGACCTGTTTTGCTTTGTGTGCTGGTGCATTGTCATGCAGCAAAATCACCTTGTGTTGTCTTTGTTGGTATTCTGGTCGTTTTTCACGCAAAACTCGATCCAAATCGGTCATTTGTTGTCGGTAGCGTTGAGTATTGACAGTTTCCCCAGGTTTCAGCAGCTCGTAGTAGATTACGCCCTTCT
>CALYCA010000228.1:0-15789 GCA_944452715.1 Ophion slaviceki | reverse complement strand
TTGGATAGTAATAATAATGAAGAAAAGAAAAAATGAAGAACGATTTTCGCAAACTCCAAAACCATCAAAAATACGCTTTACTTTTTTTCGTAGGAAACTTGAAAAACCATTGAATGTCATATGTTTGTCTGTCGCAAAATATCTGCGCCAGACCTTTAAAAAACACATGGCCATCTTATAATTGTCACCCTGTATATACACACACGCATATATATATATATATATATATATATATATATATATATATATATATATATATATATATATATATATATATATATATATACACTGATGTACTACATGTATACACACACACTGGCGGACCGGAAGTGAGCTACCTGTCTCCCACGTCCGCAGCCTCCCGCGCTCGTACGTCGCTTCGCACATACGCGCTTCCCCGTCCACATGTTACCTCGCTCTCCTCGTCTTCCTTCTTCGCATTCAAGACAATGTTGCAGGAACGCGCGTCGTTGACCTCCCGTCTCGCGAAACGAGAACAGTCCGTGCGTCCTCGTCGAAAGATCAGCTATTTTTTTGTTTTAACTTTTCCCCCAATATTCGACGTTAGGACGTGCGAAGGATCTGGTATCGTTCGTTATCGGATGGAAGAACGACGTCACGCGGACCGGATACGGATTGTCGATGCGGCGTCGTTACGATTTGTGTCGAACGCGCTACTTTTAGGCGCGAGACGCGACGACTCGCGGAAAAAGCGCGTGGAAGAAAAAGTTAAATGAGGAATTGAATGGGCGGGAGAAGGCGCAAGTGCGAAGACGCATCTCGTGGGCGCACGTGTAAAAAAGCGCGCGCTCACCGTAAATCATGATGAAAAATTATTTGTATCGGGCCTGTGAAGGAAGAAATAATGGATAGTTGGGGAGATTGTGGAACGACGTTTGTCACGCGTGTTCGACGTACGGCACGTGCGTGTACTTCGAAAGATTCGAAATTTTTGAAAATATATGCTCTCTCTCTCTCGCTCTCCCCCTCTCCCTCTCCCTCCCTCTTTCTCTCTTCTACAGTCGTCGCTCTCGCGATCGCACGAGGTGCATACATACTATGTACTTATGATTTTTTTTATATGTTCTCTTGAACGCGGAGTCTCCGGATGAACCGCAAGAAGAGATCTGTCGGAGGAAACTTGAGGGAAAAAAAAATATTCGTCTCTGGTGCCATCCGCGTGGATCCGCGCACGACGGACGACTTTTTCTCTCTCCTCGTCGCCGTTGTTCTCGTTGCTTCATCTCGTTGAGCCCCAGAGAGAGAGAGAGAGAAAGAGAGAGAGAGCTTCGGCGTCGGAGACCGAAAACGTGTACGGCTTACGGAATGAGCTTAGGCGCCCGTAAAAACGCATGATGCTCTCTCTCCCCCCGCTCTCTCTCGCTCGCTCTCTTGGACATGTAAAACTCTCGAACGTTACCTACACACGGAAGAAAATATACTGTTCATGATAGAAAGAGAGAGAGAGAAAGAGAGAGAGGGAGGGAGAGAGAGAGAGAGAGGGAGGGAGAGAGAGAGAGAGAGAGAGAGAGAGAGAGAGAGAGAGAGAGAGAGAGAGAGAGAGAGAGAGAGAGATAGAGGCGGCGGTGGCCCGTCAGGAAAATTAAACGACACAAGGTAAACGTACGAGACGAAAAAAAATCGATCTCTCGAGTCTCGCCGTTTTGTCTTCTCGCCAACAACTCTCCCAAACAATACTCATTACTCGACGATCAATCAAACGTAAACAAAAAAACGAATGCTCATTGGTAAAAAAGAATGTCCAACCGTAATTCGAGAAAACGAAACCATGAAAAAAAAAAACCTTTGCGTCATTTTTTTTCGTGACGCGCGGTGGTGAATCAATTTTCGTTTTACTCATTATTCTGTGACACTTTGATCGCGGAAAGCCGTGAATAAAAATTAAAGAAGAGATGGTCACTGGAGCGTGTGGAGCAAATATATGTGCGCCAGTGAGAAAACGCACGCATACTAAGCACCCAAACATACGAAGAAGGGAGAGATACGCGCACCAGATCTCCCAACGCACGGCAATTTAGGGATGGTGATGAGCGTGTCATCGTTTTTTCCCGGCTGGACTTTTGTGTTGTAACCGAATGTTGGCAACGAAGTGACATTATCCGAGTTCGACTGTATGCTTTCGACACAGATATACTTTACTCCAAATGTGCGTTTCTGTGTATATATATATATATATATGTGTGTGTGTGTATATATATATATATATATATATATATATATATATATATATATATATATATATATATATATATATATATATATATATATATATATACACGTATATATAAAAGACACGCATATATTGAGTCCAGAATAATATCTCTTCCAAATCAATACGTATATATATATAAATATGTGTATATATATATGTGTGTGTGCACTTTATTTGATGATATACCGCTGTAACGGCTAACCTACATACGACAATGACGACGAAGATGTGAGACGTGGGCTCGTGTGGGGGAGGAGACGTATAGTATCAGCCACATACACGGTGACGAGTATCGAAGTACACGATATTTTTGTATCTCATAGGACGGAAAGAGCCATATCATACGCCCTACTCTACTCTTCCGTTTACGATTTTTCGATTTTTTTTTTTTTCGTGTACCATACACGCATATATTTCGGGTGAGGCAACATCTAATAGCGGTAGAAATATTTTCTAATCTATCGGACTTGGAAAAAAAAAATGTTCCTACAAAAGTTGCATAGTTCAAAGGGGGTCACCGGTGGCGGCTACGAAGTTCGTCCAGATGAAGGCGCTTCGGAGATTTCAATGTCACTTTCATTTTTTTGTATTGGACCACTATATTTTTTTTCTTCAGAATTTCATCGAGGAACTAAAAATAAGTTCACACACCGAATTTCAATATGGTCGGTCGAGATTGGATATAGGAAATCGACGGAAAACAAATTTCAATGTGCCTACAATTGGTTGAAAAAAACGGCGCAAACACGTGCTCCCATAAATGGTGCTTAAAGTGAGTATTTAAGTATTTTGAATAATTCTTTACAGAAGCTGCAGTGCATGTGTTTCGACATAACCTTCAAATCAATTACGCGTCGTCCCTCGACTGCGCATTCATTTTCCGGCCAAACTACTTTTTTCCGCCGCTTTCCAGGTTATACTTGCTCCAACCGGGGATTGTACTTTTTTTCGGTTTGCATTTTTCCCTTCGATCTTTTCATTTTCGCCGGTAAAAAAAAGGGAACTCGCGAAGGATGTTTGACAGCTACGCCCTCACGATGTGACGTTCGTATCTGAGCTCAGTGATACCAGTTACTGAGAACTAAATTGCGAGTTTGCCACATTTAAACTTGGTTAAAAACTTATTCGCGATGTAAGTAAACAAATGAGATTAATTACATTTCTAAGCAGTCAATTATATACATTCCACCTGTTTATTAGCTGATATTTATCTACTTTACGTGACCGAAAATTTAAGGCGTTACCCCCACTTGTAGCGCAAAAAAAGGCCTTTTTCATGAATTAAAAAAAAAAAACTACAAAACTTTTTTAATCGATCAATATACCATCTTAAAGAACACATCTTGAAGAACTTTCAGTAATTTCTTTATTGAAAAATATTACATTGTTTAGTGGCAAATGGCCGTCAATGAAATAATGTTTTTATATACACGGTTTGCGGTGACCAACATTGCGGCGAAGTGGATCATCTGAAAAAAAAATGCGGATGGATTTAGTGAAATATAAGTATAAACTAGTCTTTAATCGAAGGATTTTAAAAAATATTCATTTTTCACAAAATGGCGGACAGTCAAAGTTATTGGTTCGATTTTAACGAAAAAAAACGGCCGTTTTTTGGCTATAAAACGGCCATTTTTTTCGAAAAAAAAATTGAACGATTAAAGACTACATTTTTATGTATTAAATAAGCCTGCAAAATTTCAAGAAGATCGGTTCATTAGCGTTCGAGTAATCTTGGTCACCGACTTCAGAAATGCCATTTTGAGAAAAACGCGTTTAAAGTTTCAATTTCAGTTTACACAAAGAAAATATTTTCTTTTGTAAACTTACATAGAGTCATCTATTCCGGGCATAAAAAAAAACTGCACTCCAAATTGCACTTCAAAAAATGCAATAAAAAAACGATTTTTTTCAAAATCGCAAGTGGGGGGGTAACCCCTTAATTATTCGTGGTTGGCAGCCATCACAGTGCCCATGCTTGAGCATATGCATTCCCCTCTTGCCGCCTGCCCCGCAAAGACCCTGAGCAGCTTCCTAAAAAACCGCACGACTTACCTGGATTTTGCTTATGTTCGTATTGAATTATCGAACGTGTTGAATTATTGGATTGCAAGCGTGCATTGAAAGTTGTTGCCATCACTTTGAGCACCATTTATAGGAGCAAGTGTTGGCACCGCTCTTAATTGATTCTAGGCTAAAAACATTGATATTTCTTTTTTATCGATTTTTTAGACTAAATCTAGATCGAGATTTAGTTTAAAATTTGAAATAAACTTGATTAAAATTTTATCGAGATTTTTAGACTAAATCTTGATCGATCATCCTGAAATTTGGTGTGTGAACGTATTTTTGGTACCGTGATAAAACTATGAAAAACACAGTGGTTCCATCTTAAGAAAAATGACCTTAGAATCTCAAAAGTACCTCCATGTGGATAATCCTTGCAGCCACCACTCTGTGACCCCCTTCGAACTATGAAACTTTAGTACAAAAAGTTTTCTCCTAAGTCTGACAAGTTGGAAAATATTACCACAGCTAATAGTTGTTGCCGCATCCTGTGTATAT
The DNA here is from genome assembly GCA_944452715.1 of Ophion slaviceki. NCBI lineage: Eukaryota > Metazoa > Arthropoda > Insecta > Hymenoptera > Ichneumonidae > Ophion > Ophion slaviceki. The sequence goes on along the minus strand of CALYCA010000228.1, from coordinate 10,991 downwards.
GAATAAACATATACATGTACACACTTTCCCAATAAATTTAACTCGCCGGGGGGATTCCGGGATAAACTATTTTCCCCCTAGATTGCGTTTCCGAATTGGGCATCTCGAGGGTTTAATTGCCCTTTGGGGGTTCATATTTCTAGGAGGTGGACTAGGGTGGTTAGCCAGAAAGTTGGCTTTGGGAAGGAATATCTGCGGGGTATGTAGGAGGGGGAGTATTTTCACCCTCATGTGGGGACCGTTATAGAAAGAGGGATTTCAGGATCAAAAACCTCGCGCAGACCGGATGGACCATCGGTTGAAGGTGTCTGACATCATCAGTTGGACAAATACGAGGATGGGACGAGCAAGAGAGAGAGAAATAGTTTGAAGCAAACAAGAACGGGATCTAATCGCTCTCGTCGCATTTTATCAGGAACGCCTTGGGCTCTCTACATTGACCAACTTGTCGCCAGCTACGTGTAGAGCATAGAGCAGCGAGCTCATGAGACACATATTGCTCCAATGTGTGTTGGTGAGGATTCGCAGGATCATTTGGCTTTGTCCAGTGGCAACCAGGGTTGCAATATTTGTAATGAAAAAGTAATGCATTATTCGTTACTTTTTGAATAGGTAGAGAAAAAATATTTCATTACCCATTACATTACATTCAGTAATGTAAAAAAATGCATTACTCATTACATTATATTTTGTATTGTAAAAAATGTCCATTGCTCGTTACATTGAAATTTATAATGTAAAAAAATTCCATTGCTCATTACATTGGACTTTGTAATGTAAAAAAATTCCACTATCCATTACATTGGAGTTGGTAATGTAAAAATTTTGCATTACCCATTGCAATGAATGGGTAGTGAAAATATTTCACATTACAAAAAGTAATGCATTATTTGCAACCCGGGTGGCAACGCATTGGGTAGGGTCAGAGTGGGATCAGTGGCTCATTTTTTTCAGAGGTCTACACTGCCTCACCGTTCACACAATCCCAATGAAACCTTCACTAAACGTGAGATGTGTCCAATGGTTTTATTTTGTTAAAAGACACTGAACGGCCTAACCCAATAGATAATGAGATAAAACCATTTAAAAAAATGTGATTTGATGCACTGTGTACTTGGGGGTGTACACAGTGAAACATGCCTAATTTCACAGTCAAACAAAATTTCAAAATCACGCAAAATTTGAAGAAAATTACCCTGATCCACTGTACACTTGTAGGTAATGGAGTGCTTTTCTCTATACGATGGGGAGTATTGTGCAGTAAACTATTGATAGAATTAATTCAAAAAACAGCATATTTTGAGATGAATCACAATCATTTATTGAACATAAATCAACAATGAGTACCTACCTAATGAGGTAGTACCAGTACCTATCTAAATCACAACGCGAAAATATTCACAATATGACTTACCTCTGCGTACCTCGAAAAATTGAGCCACTGTGTACCGACCCTCGCTTTTTTTTCTAAAGCGCGTACTGACAAGTTTCTACTTTGTTAGGTCAACAAACACAATGCTCAAATACCGCAATATAGCTGTATGTTGAGGGAGAAGAATGACTTCGAACACAACTGCTATAGGTAAAGAAGCAAAAAACATACAAACTCAGCTGATTTTTCAACTTTTGACCCCAAAAATGATGTAAAATCACCTCTCACAACCGAATTGCGCGGGAGCGACTCACAGACAGGTTCAAACCTATTGGCATCCGAGGGCGGTTCTAATGTGACAAAGACGCACATATATACATCTCCACTTCTGAGAAACAGAAAAGTGTACCCACTAAACCCTTTGACCCTACGCTTTCGTCATTGAGACAGGAGCCTGAATTAGAAGGCCCGAAAAATCATTTTTTTTATTGCTTAAATCGATGGATGAACTGTCCAAGAATATATTTACAAAGTTACAGAGGACAGTTGTAAATATTTTCGAAGATACAAGGCCAAAAGCAGAGAAGCGATTGACATATGATATTGATATTTCCTCCTATTGAAAAATTTGAAGTGCGTTTTCTCTAGTTTTGATTTTCACACTTTTTCCAAATTGGCGGGCGTGATAGCAAATAAACTAAACGGCCCATTGAATCAAACCAAAGTTTATTTTCTTCAGTCCGAAAATCTCTTCAAAGTGATTTTAAAAAGTCGTTGAAAAAGTATTTTTAAATAAATTTTGTAGCACGTTAAAGTGTTTTTTTTAAACACACTTTTTTTAAAACCTGAGAAAAGTTATAATTTCACGATTTTTTCAGCTTTTTCTTCATTTTATTGGTTTATTTGGTTCAGTCAAGAATTACGAGCTGTATCTTTCCCGCCGATTGGCTGATTCATCTGCAGTCATTTATTGTTTCATGTTGCATTTTTTTTATCCATAACAAATATACATGAAAAGATACCTCAATGTTTACAGAGCTCACGTCTCTTTTCCCTTTAACAAAAATCCCGGAAAACGCTTTTTGGAGCTTCTAATTCAGGCTCCCGCCTCAAGTGATCATCAGGTGTCGATAATTAATTGGAATTAATAATTGCATTGTCAATTTATCAGGGGGCATTGAAGCCTGCTGTTCTTTGTTTTTTAAGCATTGTTTTGGCAAAAACTTGTTGCATCAGATCGATAAAAGTATCAATACAATCACCTATGAGACGGAGAAGGGGGGGAGAAAAAGGAACGAGGAATAGTTTGATGAAACCGACATAGTGGCTTTTAGCGAAGATGGGTGGAGGGGATATCGAGGTCATGATAAATTACCGTATTCAGGCGTTCGGGTTAAGAATCACGTACCATCATCATCATCGTATTGATCATCATCATCATTGTGAGAACGACAGGTACGATGAGCACCGGTATACGGAAAAATAGTCCCACGAGTGATCGACCCTCATCGAGCCATCCAGCCACTGAGACAATTCCTGGTTCGTACCAGTTGACATACAAAAACGATCTTTCAGCACTCATAGGTATATCGATCCACGAAGGGTTCAATCGTTATTGGACAAAAAAGACATCGAATCGACTAGTCAGGTCATTAAAATTGAACCAATTTTGACAAACAGGCCAGAAGCGTCGGATACTTGTTCTTCGACTTTTGCACGATTTCGAGGGTTTATTCGTTTCTTTTGAAAGCTCAAAATTACGCCGGCTAAATGATTACATGCACATTCGAGAATCTTCAAAAGAAACTGAGGGTTTGGGGGAAATTAATGGTGTAATCGTAATTAAGGGGCTAAGATACATCGATAGAGACTTTAAAAAAAATATATTAACAATTCACATTTTTCGTTCGAACAGCAACAATGATACAGCCATTAAACATTTCGGGTGTTTGAGGATTCCGGAAAGATGACCGAAAAGGTTAGATTTTTTTCGACTTTTATGATATTTTAAAATCTTATCCAATGGGAATTTTTCCGCTTATTACGAATATGGCAAACTTTGCCTGGACAGCTCGATATTTCGGGGTGTAAAAGCGAAAAACCGTGTTTCCATACAATTTGGATTATTTATAATTGTGCGGCTGCTATCATTTTTCGATTTTTGGAAAATTATCCATCATACCTTTTGCATTTTTTTCGGTCATTCTTCAAGCACACTTTCCGAGCAAATTTTTTGAGACGACGGAACAAATCCAGTGGCATTTTCTAAGTCGACGAAAATCCTTTTCGGAAACCTACCATCGAATCTCCGTAGCTCGAAAAGGACCGGTGCTACGGCTGTTTCAAATGTTGCAATTTTAGCCATTTAAAAAAAGTAGCCAGAAGACGAGTCGACATTTTTTTCGTCTTCTCCGTCATTTTTCAAGGGCCTTTCCGATTAGAAATTTTCCGCACACTCAGTTTCCGCAGAGTTTTCGTCAAAAGTTCAAAATTGAGCTGGCTAAATGCGAAAAACGTGTTTCTACCAACGTTCGAGGATTTTGAATAGATATCTAGGATTTTGGGGGATGAATTCGTTATCACGGGATAAAAATACATCGACAGAGGCTTATAAAAAAATAACAATTAAACATCCACATTTTTATGCAGGCCCCTCAAGAGCCTTACACTGATTTCGAGGTTAGCTTCTCAAAAGCCTTACGTTCAAAACCACCGTGCCACTTAAAGAAAAAAAAAAATCTAACGACGTACCGAAAAAAATGAATAAAACGCAAATAAGCTCAAGGTGAGTGTGCGTACACGGACTTCGGAACAAAAATTCGCGTTTAGTGAACGGAGGGACCTTATCTCGATGCGGTGTACAATTATCGTGGCACCGCATTATCGGCCGAGGAGACCCGCCGAGGGCTCAGAAAAAGAAGTATAGTTTAAGAAAATGGAAGCCTCGTTTTCGAAAACAATTATGGTATTGATCGTCCGTAAGCGAAAATTAAGCAGCGCGTCTACCATTACGGATGCCTGTCCGCTGCTGCCTCTGTCTCGTCTCGTGTCGTCTCAGGGATCATTAAAATATTTTCAGACGTACTCTCTCACTGGCGTCGAGGTTAATTGCACCTTCGTCGAAGAGTATCTCAAATTTTGTCTGCGTGTATATTTTCCAACGTCCCGGCCATTACATCGCCATCTTCGGACACCGTGACTAAAAAAAAATACTGACACGATGCGAGAGTCTCGATCGATATATTTTTACTGCCCGGCCAATCCATCCACTCGGCTGGATGACAGCTCGATCGATCGCTCAATGACGAAGTCTCATTTTTCCCGAATCTTTTGGCTCCGCACATCCAATGGCAGAACAATTCGATTAATATTAACTAATCGCAGTTATTCGATTTTTTATTCAAATTAACTAAATGTTTTGTGGAATCCAAATTTTTCTGCATTCCATTATTGGAATTATTTATTTTAAATATATTTATTTATTCAAAGCAAAGTCTATTCGATATGGTCCAATAACGGAGTATTTTATTTAATCCTAATAAATCTTATTCGGTTTCATCTCTTTAAAAAAACACTTTATTTGGATCCAGTAAATGGATCTATTTGATTTTTTTTTAATATTTTAATTAGATAGAATTTTCGTAGAGTGAACCATTTTACAGAACCAAAATAAAGTTTTATCTCAATCGAATATTTACTTATTCAATTTGAATATATTTAATATTGAAAAAGAATAGGCGAAGCAAATAAAAAAGTATATTTAAAACAAATAAGATCGTAGTAGGCCGTGAGGCAAGGCAAACCTATTTCATTTAAATAGATCCTATTTAAATTAAATATTTTCTCTTAGCAGTGTGAATGTTCGTCCTGCCGATCGCCAAAGATTCGATTTTTATTCAAATCAAACAATAATTAAATAGCAACGATTAGACAGCAACAATGAGACAGAAACAATTGGACAGCAACAATTCGACACCAATAATTGGACAGCAAGAAATTGACAGCGACAAGTATACATCGACAATTAGACAGCAATAATTGGCCATCAACAAATAGATAGCAAAAATCAGAAAGCAAGAATTAAAAACCAACATTTCGACAGCAACAATTATACAGCAATGATTAGACAGCAACAATTAAATAACAATTGAATAACACCAATTAAATAGCAACAATTAAACAGCAACGATCAGGCAGCAACAATGAGACATCAACAATTCACAGCAACAATCGGATAGCAAGGATTAGACACCAACAATTAGACAGTCGAGATTGCAGGACAGTCGGTTACGGACGAATTTCAAGGTCAATCAAGGTCAGTAAAAATTACACAGCAAAAATAAGACAGTTGAGACAGCAGGACTGTCGGTTATGGACGAATTTCAAGGTCAATCAAAGTCAGTAAAAATTACACAGCAACAATTAGACACCAATAATTAGCCAGTGGAGACAGTAGGACTCGATTGTAGCAACTACAACATGTCAACGCGAAAAAATCTTCGACAGTTAAAAGTGCCAATTAAATTTTTTTAACTCTCCATCGATTTCCCCTATAGAGACACGCCTGAGTGGCTTAGCGATAAGTTCAGCAGCGGAGTAGATGAGCTAACACTGCGCGAAGGACGATCAGAAATCTAATGTTCTCTTATCCGATCTCAGTCGATCGGCAGTTATCGATCTATTCTGTTACAAATCGCATGTACACACACATGAATATTTAGTGGTCGCTCAAGAGCTTCGAAATTTCCAATTATCGCCAATTTTTAACAAATCTTCTCGCTCATAAATGTGACGCTTTGTCAAATTTCCAAAATCATTAATACCTTTTTCTTTAGAAACAGATTTTTCAAATTTCCTTCACACTTCTAACCCGATAAAACGACCTATAATTTTGTTTACAGACGAGGGCTTTAAAAAATGATTTCATGAGAACAAGGTTATAATTCTTGGGTTAGAAGTGTGAGGTGAATTTGAAAAATCTGGTTTTAAAGAAAAAGGGATTCATTATTGTGAGTGAGAAGATTTTTGTTCAATTGACGAAAATTGGAAATTTCGAAGCTCTTGAGCGACCACTAAATATTCATTGGCCGGCTAGAGCTTTCGAGAGGTTAATTTTAAAAGTATAAAGGCTAAAATTCATTGGTGAAAAGTGGACGAAAAAAAAATCGATCTTTTGATGAAAGTTTAAAATTTTGGGAGGCTTGAGCGACCTCTGAATGTTTTTTTGACCACTCGCAGCTTCCGCGACTATTTTTTTTTTCTTTAAAGAAGATAATTGGATGGTGAGAAAAAGGAAAAAAAGAACTCAAATTTGTGCCAATCTAACACACACACACACACACACACACACACACACACACACACACACACACACACACACACACACACACGCACACGCACACGCACACACACACACACACACACACACACACGCGGACACACGGACACACGGACACACGGACGGACACACGGACACGCACGCACACACACACACAAACACATACATATATACATATATATGTATACATATATATGGATGTGACCACGCGGTCATATATGTAGGTATCTCTCTCATAGGTCAGGATCGTGCGAAAACAGCATACTTCTATCTGGACAAGGAAAGGCACGTATGGAGAGAACACAGGTGATAAGGAGTCAATGATGGAGCAGACATTGATCTAAATTACTGCTGTTGACTCGATCTCGAACGATAGCTATCGCGAGATAGCATTGACTTCTATCACGGAACATCTATTCTCTCTCTCTCTCTCTCCCTCTCTCTCTCTCTCTCTCTCTCTCTCTCTCTCTCTCTCTCTGTCTCTCTCTTCATTTATTTATTTATTTATTTGGTTCTGATAATTCATTTCTACGTACATTTTCTAAATCACTTTCACATTTGGCCGGCCGTAACGACTTTTCGAAAGAAAAAAAATATCTTTGGTGACTGACCATTGGATAGCTTATTCCAAATATAAATTCCAAACGCTCATAGAACCAATATGAATAAAGTTACCAGGTCTGCACAAGTTCGCCCAAAAACAGCTCGATTTTCAATATTTTTTTCCGATCAGAGTATCGGTCCGACGAAGTCGAGATTTTGCACACGATTCACACACAGTTTTGCCGAGTTTAAGTGCATTTCAATCGAAGAACATACATCAACGATAAAGTTTTTATTATTTAAACAAAGTCCTGGCAACTGGGCTCATTCGAAATAAAAAAATGTACTTTCGGTGTCATAAAACGTTCGTGCAACCGAAGGTTGGTGCGAAATTTTTCTAAATTACGAAAATTGCGGTAGAATAAAAAGATTTTCGACAAAACTCGTAAGCCACGCCGAATTGAGCGAAATTAACGACACTCGGCCGAGTCACCTAGGACGTTGAAAAATGCTCTCGACGTCATCCCCAAGCACGTCGTAAAATAATGGTTTTTCTCGTGCGGATATGACGCGCCGTAGATCGCCTCTTGATGCAATAAAGCGGGATTAACGCGTTTCCAATGAAGGACAATGAGAGAGGAAGGAGTCAGCCTCGCGCGTCAATACGACCGTGTGCCTGTGTGGGCAAACACATAATACCTAAATATCATCGGGAAGGGCTTTCCGGTTTGTAAGCCGGGATCAGGCGAGTTTGGTGCTGATGATGGTACGATGGTACGCGAACCGGGTATATATATATATATATAATTGCCGAGAAACGTAAACGAGAGTCGTAAACGTTGCGGGTCCTCAGGTAAATTTTTGCGCCCCTGGATGACCGTTGCGGAAAGAAGAAGCGCGTCAAGCATCCTCAGGATCCCTGCTCTCTTTTTTCCTTATTACCCCTCCCCCTTTTCGGCCGTAAAATAATGACGGCAAACACGGCCGGTTGTGAATTCAGTTTGTCACGGGAATAATTAATGTACGGAAGGGTGGAGGAAGGGGAGTCGGTCGAGAGCATTTCCGGTGGAGGATTCCGAAGACGGAAAAAAAAGCAAGGGTCCAGGACCTTAGAGCCCAGCTCTCTCTCTCTCTCTCTCTCTCTCTCTCTCTCCCTCTCCGATGTTCGGTCCATTCGTGCCAGAGGGACACAGGCAGGTCAATTTCTATTAAATTTCAGGTACATACGTGCACGTAAGTCCAGTGTATCTTCTCAACTTGAATTCGAACGCGAGCGATGTACCTTGACCCTTTTGGGTCGTGACTTACAGGCATGACTTCGAGACTCTTATTTATATCTTTTTCTTTAGCGAAACGGAGATCCTCTCCCGCATTTATTACGGGAGCTGTAAGGGGTTGCTTGGAGGCTTGCAGGGTAGACACGACCCTTGTCTCGATGATCAATTGCCGGTCACTGTCTTTCGGCCCTTATTTTATTTTATTTTCTCACAGCTCTTGTTTTGGAAGCGAGCGTATCGCGACTTTTGGTCGGAGCTCGCGTGATGACTAATCTGTAACGGACACTGCAGCTCTCATCTCCATCAGCTTTTGTATATATATGTATGATTTTTCCAGGATCCGAATTTTCCATAGAAGGCAGGTCAATAACAACCCATACAATAACTGGGCCAATAATGTAGCGGTGCAGACGTAGGCAGGACGGTAAGTACTTTACGAGCTGGCCGCTACATCACGTGCCCTCCCGCACCCTCGGTATCCCCCGGCCACCCCTTTCATTCCGCTGATCCGCAATGAGCATTGCGAGCCTCGGCAGAGAGTCGGGTCTATCGATAATTTTTTTATTCGATGTTTTGTAGTAATCAATTATTTATTACTTGTAATCGATAAAGTCGAAAAATATAATATTCTATTTATTTGTATTTTCAGTTTTGTTGACGTTTATTAGTAAATAATTATAATCTATCGAGAAAGCAATAGTAAATAATTTTAAGAGGGAGTGGGAGAGAGAGTGGAAGAGGAATAAAACCTCGGACATAACAAATCACGCTCTTCCGCCTGCTTATCTTATTAATCAATAATTATCTTGGCGTTACATGAGCTCCGTCGAGCGTTCCCAGAGCGGAGAGAGTAAACTGAGGCGTTATTTTACATGTATGCGTGCACATAACTGTATATACGTACACAAGCCAGTGAAAATATAAGCAACGAAATCGCGAGCGTTATAACAGGTCACAATTTGCTTTTCTACACGATCTCTCGATCTCGATTCAACAATATTTCAGTGGTCTACGCAGAGTTTTGCGACAATTGGGAATCACGAGGATTTTGATTTTCCTGGGAGAAATCCCGAGGATATTTTGTGGGAGCTTGCTTCCTCGAAATCTGAAAAATCGTTTTTGAACCAGCTGAATGAAACATTGAAATGAGCAATAATAATCCTAATAAATCTCTAACACTATACTTGTTTTTTTGTCCTGCGTTTCAACGTATACCCTTGCGAGTTTTTACGTATTATAGTGCCGGTTATTTTGCAGTTCAGTATTATATTTATGAATTGATACATTTGTTACTAAATATTACTGAATTTAAAAATTACGAATGACAGCATTTTTCAATTTAGTAATTTCTACATTTATAATATGCCAAATTTATCACTCATTATTACTAAATTGATAAATTCAGTGCTAAATATTCCTAAATTGAAAAATTACGCATGGCAGAATTTTTCAATTTAGTATTATATTTATAAATTGCTAAATTTATTACTAATTATTACTAAATTAAAAAATTAGGAATGGCAGAATTTCACAATTTAGTATTATGTTTATTAATTGCTGAATTTATTACTTAATATTATTAAAATCGAAAATTACGAATGGCAAAAGACTTTTTGTCGAATGTTCAAAAGCGATCTTGAACTATAATAAATACACGAAGTTACGAGCCTCGATCTTTCTTCCCGCGAACACGAGCCCAATATTTCCAGCTTAAAAAACCCCGCTCGTGTATCTTAATTCATATTATCGTGTTTATTATCGATCATATAATATTGCCCTATCTAATGGCCGATCGCGAGGCCAACGAAGGAAAAAAGTCGAAGCTTCGACATCGGCATAGATCATGTTTTTTTTTCTCGCTGCTCCTGCATCATCCCTCTGCATCTTTGATCGGCAACTATAGCGAGTAATCGTTATCCACGCGCGGTCGCGAATAAGTATGGAAAGTTGGTGCAGCGTATTCAGCGAAGTTCGTGACAGGCGGTCGATGCGCGGGAGGACGAGGTCGACTCACGTGCATGAACGAGCGCAACGGTGTGAAAAAAAATAGGCCCTCCGTGTGTCTGTGGCGAACTGCGTTATTCTCGCGACCGGGGAGCTCCGACGATCCCACGTGTGCGTTTCGGCCGAGCGCGCGAAAAAAGTGGAAACGAGGATCAGGAGGGGAGGATGGGGAGGAATAGGGGAAAATCGAGTCTATTCGATAGGAGGATGAGGAAAAAAGTAGCCGTCGAGTGGAGCAGAATAGGAGGAAGGAGGGAATAGGCGAATGAAACAAAGGACGAAAGAGACCAGAGGAAGAAAGCAGCAGAGGTTGCAGCACAGGAGCCCGAACTCCACAGGGAAAAAGTTAGAAAAAAGCGGCAAAACGCGAAAAACAAATTAAGCTCGGAAGAAAAAGTAGAATTCGCGGAAGAATTCAAGGACCGAGAAGAAAAGAGGTCGTCGCCTATCAGCAAAA
>CALYCA010000227.1:0-41340 GCA_944452715.1 Ophion slaviceki | reverse complement strand
ATTAAGCCATCAAGGTTTGATTTTTAAAAACTAGGAATTGTAGTTTTACATCAATTCACATCGGTCATATCTACATCATACACTTGACGGGTGAATAATGAATTTGCTGAATTCAACGGAAAAAAATGATTTTTTATTCAAAATATTTTTCTCCCGTTAAATTCCGCACAATTAAAAAATAAACCGTTTCAGACCTGACAAAGCCGAATTGGGAAGAAAAAACATGATTAATAGCATTATTGGAGATTGAAATGATAAAAATCATCTCAACAAAATATGATTAACTCGAGAAAAAATAAAAGGAATAATAGGCCCACGATGAGACTAGTCTTAAAAATCATACAAGAAATCACTCTATTTTAGAGAATTTTTTGAAAAAAATAAAAAATGGCAATCATCTTTTTAAAAAATAGTTTTCACTTCAGAAGAAAAAAAACGTTGACATTGATCATTGAAAATTTTGTCATCTTTTTTAACCAGAGTATGCTTCAAAATGAAACAAAATTATATAGTGACACTTGTCGATATCCCAATTAGTTCAGAAGTTATCAGCGTTTGGACGTTTCCAAAACTTCCGAAATCGACATTTTTTGGAAAATTATAACTCCTAAACGAGAAGAGATGAAAATCTAAAAATTAATGTGGATATTCATTTCATGGGATACAATCTTACAAAAAAATATCGGGAAACCCAAAAATGATCAGGGTCACAGGCTGGGTGGAATGCCCCATATATATATGCACACATATCAATTGAGACACGTTGAATGTGACACATGTATCACCGGGCCTTATAATATTTGTCTTTATCCCCCCCCGGAGTAACGATATCATCCCTTTTTTCATTAAAAAAACTTCAAGTAGCCGATAGCCCAATGGTAGCGTGCGTCCGTTAGATCATAGAAGTAGCTAGGTTAGGTAGGTTCAAGACCAGGTATTAGCAATACAATTTGTTCGCAGGAATTTGTTTCAGGACGACTGGAAACCATCAAATATCGAAGGGCACCATCAGAATAAACCGTCAGTGACGGAAAATGCTTTTAATTTTTCCATTTCAGAACGTATTTCTACGTGACGCTATATATATATTATTCCTAAACATCCACAAGTATACACGCAAGAAAGTGTGTTGCAGAAATGAAAACGCTTCGAAGCGTGTAGAAAGTCACACAATGGTAAGCCGAATAATGTATGGAAATAATACCATTCAACTGTGTTGATTTGGGCATCAATCCATTTTAAACAGGTTGAAATCGGCGATGAGCGTTTGCACTGCTCAAGTATATCGAAACAACATCAACACATGAGTTGCCGTGTTAAAAACGGCGACAAGATTACACACGCGAAACGTGTTGGAACAACATGTTTGTTTTTAACAGTGCATCCAGCAGATCGTCCTTCCGGTGTGTTAAAATCGTGGCCAGACATGTGTGTTAACGAAAGGTTAAGGGATGAAAGGCACCTGCGTATGTAAGATTTTTCAGAATCCCTCCGAAAATCAAACAAACGTAAAATAGAAGATGTCGATTTGTCATCGACGAAATGTCAACGCCAAGGATAAAGCTGGTATATCTAATAGGATATTTTACTCTATGCAAGAAAAATACTAAGAATGTATAAATAAGGTAGTTTCCGCAATAAATAATCGAATAATGTAGGTTTTAATTTATAAAAACACAAAAAAAATTTTATAATTCATTTTCTTTAAATACTTATTTTATCTGTTCAACGAATATGCGAAACGGTAGCCGCCATAATGGATTCCGACGTGACGTCATTGACATAGTAAACAAAGAAAACGGCAAACGTATTACTCGCTAATCTGTGACAGAAAGCGTCAACAGCTATATATTCTCGTTTTCCATAGTTAATTGCAAATTATCAAATAGTTATCTGTACTTTAGAAAAGAACAAATGAGTTTTTTTTCGTACTATGGCTTTGGATCTCTTCTCGCGAGTTATGACGAAGTCTTCCTCATCTTTATATCAATTGGCTTTTTAATCCACAACTTCAATTCACAACCACAACCACAGTGTTTTTACACCAGTATTCTTACATTTAGGAACAACACACCAATGATACGTACCGTAACTCACTTTTAACCAAAAAAAATGTACGCATTCACAATTAGCGCAGCGTCGACGTTTACTATGCAAGTGACGTCACGAACCGAAGTAGCATGGCTGCTAGCGTTTTCGCGCGGAAATTTGAAATGTAAAATTTAAATGCATTTTTATGGCACGTATCGATTTCATAAAATAGAAATATAAATGTTTGTAGTTTATTACCACCAAAGGATCAAATTGAGACACCTTTCAAAAAGGGGTGTAATACCCTACAGTAAAACCCGCCTGTGCTCATTTGATCTTGACGTCCCGACGACTTTGCACGTCCACTGGAACTCGCCGAAAGTACAAAACCAAAGAAACGCTTGACAATAGAGGGCTGTCCACGATCAGGTTCTCATGTAACCGGTTGATAATTCGAAAGCAGGTTCGTCCATGAGGAGAAGCAAAGATTCCGAAGGACGAAGATAACGACGTTGGAAGTACGTAAGTGGAGTAGGGAGAACGCGAATTGAGTGGTAAATAAGAAGCTGCACGCAATGACACCGTGATTGCGCAAAATGGAGCAAATGCCATCTCGTTCGTGTGCCCATGTATATACGAGCGTGTAAAATACTCGCTGTCGCCCACACGACCTTCGTATTAATTGGACGTTGGTGGGCATGATTACGAGTTCTTGGAATTTCAATTCGATGGGGCTTTGATATTACAGCACCGAGAGAAAAAGCAGATTCGTCCAAATCAAAAGGAATATTCTGCTTTTAAGTAATTCTAAGTTTGGGAAAACACATTTTACTTCGATGAGCCTAAGCCAAAAAGATTTTGATGAGCGCAAATCAAGCCCAAATCAAAGGAAGTCAAGTCACTTTTCATTAATATTCATTCGGATCTTCTATCATGAAAAATCCGTATAAATGTTCTTGCTGTCATTTCACTAGAGCGAATATCAATGACGTGGTCATCCTAAGCAAGTATCGAAACATTCCTGTCACGGCTTTGCCACTAATTTATGTGATCATCCTATCGAATGAGTTTAGGACTAGAGCAAGCCCTCAAGACTCGTACGATCACGGCCTTTTCTCATTCTTGTCTCAGTCTTGTCTCAAAATCACCTGAAATTTTTAATTCCATGCCATTTTTTTTGTGGCGTACATAGAGTACTAATCTTTGACAACTGTTATCAGGAAGTATTGGGGTTTAGTCATGGAGCACGATCGAGCAACGCATAGAAATTGTGAAATTTCACTACAAAAATGGTAAAAATTTTGCAGAGATGGTTCGAAAACTCACTGCGGGCGAAACAATGCAGTTATTGCAGACGAAATGTTATGGTCGTGTTATTGGACTTCTTTCTCTGGGCTTTCTGAACGGAGAAGTATATGTCAACGATCCACATATCATTCCGGAACCCAAGAAAGCAATTGGACGCACCATTAAGGGTTACCTGGGTTTCGAAGCCAAAAAAGCATATTTTCTCTATTAAAAAAAATATAATATATACATTATTTTATTCAAAATATTAAGCACATAAAAGAGCAACAATCCAACAACATTTTTTAAAAATTTGATTTAAAAAATTGGGTAAATCAGCCGGTGGGAAGTGGTTTCCGGAGACCCCTAAAAAAAGTGTCCTCGTGGTGATCAGGATAACTCATGATAGCTTCATCTGAAATCTAAAACCCAATTTTGTTTTCTGTTAGTAGATAAGTATAGCTCGTGATTGAACGAAGGATTTAAAAAAAAATGAAATTTGAATTTTTGGCAGAGTTGTATGCAAAATATTTCAATTTTTGGTACAATTTACACTACGTAAAGCCTTTTAAAATTAGTTGTAATCGAAAAAAACCTTCATTCAATCACTAGTCAATGTTATTTTGAAGAAGTGTGCAAAATTTCACTAAGATCGGTGCGTTCCTTTTTGAGAAATCGTGTCCACTGACTTCAAAAATGGTGTTTTGAGAAAACTGCAATATACCTGCGCCGCTCCCGGCCGGTGTTTCCCAAAAGGGGGAATTCCCAAAGGCTCTCTCTCTCTCCTAGACTTTCACTCCGATTAACTTTAAACTTTGGGAAAATAGTCTAGACATATTGTACTAGTAGATAATTTTAAAAAATTATGCATTTTTTGGAATGTTCAAACCCACGTTACCCCTTAATGAAATTAGTCCGCAATTATGCCAGAGTGTTATTGAAAATGTTGTCAAAAGAGTGAGTGTTTGCAAGTAGGTACGAGGCGGCCATTTATCGGATATTGTGTTCGACACATAACCTCCATGTCTGTACCTTATATTAAAATAAAAATATTCGTACTTTTCAAATAAATAATACGGTTCATTAAAGAATTAAAATGTCAGGTCATTTTGAGACACCCTGTATAGCATCTATACTATTGTTCAATTCGAGGTTGCACGTCGGAACTATCAAGAGGCGTATATATATACGCGAACTGTAGAAGGCTGCGGTGAAAAAAGTGCTGACGCCGGAAACGCGACCTGAGGGTTGTTCCGGTATGCCATGAAGTAACGAAGACTTCGGTGTCGGTGGTTGTTCCGGGCTTTGCAACCCCCGCAGGCATAGTTTTGAGGTTGCCCGCGCGCGTGAAGAGTCGAACGAAAGAGGGTGCTTTACCGAACCACGCGAAAACCATTCAGTATATATGTACATATGTAAATACAGGGTGTCCTATTTATCGTGAGACATCGAAATAACTTAAGAACAGCGAAGTAAATCGAGAAATCTGGAGACACTTATCGAATAGATTTAAGGGAGGTTTCTAATTTGTTGGGCCCAAAACATTTATTTATTTTTATTTTGCTGTATCGGAAGAGCCAATGGAGAGGAAGGTGTACTCCTATGGTCCTGGCATAGCAGATTAGGTGTAAGTATGAAACTTTTCATTTTACTCGTGCTTAAAACGTTTTCCAAGTTTGCGGATGTACTCCGACACGCCCTAGATGAGCAATCGTTGAGAAATTTGTCATGCACGTGTACAACAAACGTCTTCATTAATTGAACTAGAATTATCAAAAAATATTCGAACGTTTTTATTTTATGGACAAAAAACTGCAAAAAACTAAACTTCCCATACGATCGGTCACTATTTTGTTATTTTGCTATTTTGTTGTTTTAGGACGTTATTTAGATTCGGAAGCGTGTCGTTCTCTCGTTGAACGCAGTATAGCCATTTAAGGAGGGGCTTGGGGCAAGAAAAAAATTTGCTGATGTTCACGATTTTTTTAACGCAGATTTCTTCACCATTTTTGGTGAAGAATCTTCTAAACTGGCGTGACGCATAGCTAAAAAACTAATAGACCGATTATGATGAAATTCGGTATAAATCTTTCTAACCTTACTGTATAAAACATAACTAAAATATTTAAAAAAAAAGTATTTAATAATTGCAAAATGTAGCCATTTTTTCTGAACATTCAGTCTTTTTGTTTCAAAGCGTACGATTTCATCGATTTTCAACTTTTCAAACTTTTTCTTGGTTTATATCTTGTGTACGAGTGTTGATGGTAAAACAATTTTCGTTGTTTTTTTTCAGGCTAATCCCGCTGTTTAGAAGACTGTGCCATACCTCCGCCGTTTTTAAAGATTAATTTTTAAAAATGCCATGTAACAGCCAAAAGTAGTAATAAAACATACCCAAAGTCTCAAAAATTGGAGAAAAAAATATTTTATTGAAAAAAAATCATGAGAATCAGCCATTTTTTCTCGCCTAAAGACATCTCCCTCCTCAACTCGCCGTTTAAATCTACTCGATACGTGTCACGGTATTTTCCGATTTATTTCGATGTTCTTGAGTTTCTTAAAGGTCTCAAGGTAAATGGGACAGCCTATATCCAGGGTGTCCCTCTTATCTGTGCCATCCGAACCAACTCGGTAATTATCGACGTCACAAAAAAATATTCCAGACAGAAGTTGTACGGTGTGAAGGGGGCCATCAAATGCGAGCAATTTTTTTTATTTCGGTGGAGGCGCTGGCGACCAGTGAAAGTCACATCCACTTTTTAAAATGGAATGGTATATTTTTTACAACCATCTTGTTGAGCACCTCAAACGCATAAAAACATTGGGGTGTCAAAGTCGTTCAAAGTCATTCAAGGGCAGTATCGATGATACGAATCTAAATATCTGGGATCACTACCAAATATTTAGTAGTGATCTGAGATATTTAGATTTGTATTTCATTTTAATAGGTGACCTTGAATGACCTTGAACGACTTTGTATTTTATGCGGCTGGAGCTGTTCCACAAGATGGTTGAAAAAAATGTACCATACCATTTAAGAAAGTGGAGGTGACGTTCACTGTACGTCAGCGCCTGCACCGAAATAAAAAAATATTGCTCGCATTTGATGGCCCCCTTCACACCGTACAACTTTTGTCTGGAACGTTTTTTGTGACGTCGATAATTACCGAGTTCTTTTGGGTGGCAGAGATGAGAGGGACACCCTGTATGTGTGTGTGTGTGTGTATATATATATATATAGCGAACATGGCCCACAGGAATCAGAGAATCGATTTGCAGCTTTCGGCGCTTTGGAAAGCTCCGAATTTCTTTTTTTCGTCTCTCGCATCTTTACAGCTAGCCAGCGGGAAAACCGTCTTCTGCTGACGCCAGATCCTTTTATTTAATTCAGCTTGCTTTTCACCCACTCTATCGGGACAACCGCACGGGCCACTTGGTGATATCATTCTCCGGCGAGAAAAACAAAAAAACGTTGCGAAACAACGAGAAGATGGAAACGATTTCGGAATCATTGAGCAGTGAATAAATTGAGGGGTGAAAGGACGAAGAAAGTGGATGGGTGATTTTATGTGTAGCTGGAGAAGAGGGTGCGGAAGTGCGAGAATCTCGATGGTCATAGAACCACCATATATATGTATATCTGGATGTTCCAGTGGCGAATGAAAAAAAAACGAGAAAAAAAACACGAGAACGAATAAGAGCCGTGAAAACGCGACTGGAGTTTTTCCACGACACACACTCAAACGAAGAGGGCAAACAGCGCCATAAAGGTCCCTCCTTTCCGCACTCGGAGGGAGTTCATCGATGCTCATGGCTGAATGGACCCACCCGCGGTGAGGCGGGTGGATAACCAACCCTGATCTCGTGGGCGAGCAAGGAAGAGAGAGAAAAAGAGATAGAGATAAAAGGTCCACTCGAATCTGGTCGTGAGGGTGAGGGTTGTCCGCCATGTGCCCTCGCGTTTTTTTACCCCCTCACTCGCGAACTCTCGTATCCCATGAATATCATTATAGATCTGTTGGCTGTACATACCACACGGGACTGGGCTTCGAGCTACCCTCGAAACTACCACGTTTTCCATATTTTTCCCACTTGTTTCTTCTCTCCAGTGGCACGCGCACGAGTACGCCAAAATTTGACGATGCTCTCCGATCTCTTCAACTCCCATGTTCTCGTATTTATCACTGATTGTAATCTCTTTTTTCTCAATCGTCCACGTTCCAATAAATTCACTTCACGTCGATGGAAATTTGCGAAAGAAGGTTTCGAATAATTTTTGCACTGGAAGCGCTGCTCGATTGGGTTCTAAAATGTTGAGCGGTGTACCGTTTGATTCGATACAGGATATTCATTCGTTTAAAGGGTAAGGCCACAGTAGAATTTTCAAAAAATCGATTTTTTTCGCTAAAACGGTGCTTTATCATCATAAGAATAAGTTACTATTCGATTAATAGCAAGAACATTTTTTTCCACCGACTGAGCGTATAACGTAAGCCCACCTCTGGCACGGCCATAGAGTACCTAAGACTTTAAACGCATTTTTTTCGAAACAGCTTTTTTTCCAATTGGCGTGACAAATAACTTCAACAATTTTCACTCGATTTACTTCAATATTAAAAGTTATGTTCCTAATTGCATTTCGCAGAAAAATACGTACGGAATTTCTGATGAATCGAAAACTTTTAATTTAATGAGCAGTTTTATACGAAATTTTTCACTGAAAAATCATTCAAATACCTACAACTTTTAAATAAAACAATATTTTTCAAATTCCGTACGTACTTCTCTAGGTATTATAATGTAGATTGACGAGAATTTTTGTTTTTTGTTCTAGGTAAAAAGTTGTGGATGCTAAATGTCACGCCGCGGGGCGCCTAAAAAAAACACAACAAAAGAAAATATTACTAGTCGGCCATTTGGTACATCGAAAAAAAAATATATTTTCTAACAGCTTGATATTCATACTAGATAGATGTGTAATTAATTTTATAAGTGAATCACTTTGTTATACGAAAAAAAACATTAAATTCGCACATGATTTTGTACCCGTTACTGTGGCCTAAGGCCTTAACGGGTGGAGGTGATTAAATGTACGATGATTTAGGATCTGCAGGAAAAGTATATTTCGTTTTATTGAAACGTTGAGCGAGAATTATAATACGTGTTCCGAATGCAATCTACATACACAGTTGCGTAGCTATGTATCTTGTTAAATTGCAAAAAGCCAATTGAATATGAAGACCGCGAGGAACAAGTATTATTGGCGCCTAGGTCCGCGGGGCTGAACTCGTGGCCATTAAAGTCGGTCGGGAAAACTTCGATCGCGTGCCTGCAGATTTTTTTTACCTCGTTGCAGACACAGACTTTGTATGCATATATGGTACGCATATTTGGAACACTCTATGAATGCACATGCAGGGGGACAATTGTAAGGTGGCCATAGAGGTTTTGAAGTTATTATGAAATAAAGAAATTATGATTTTTAATTGTTTTTCAAGTCCTATTCGACAAAAAATATAGTGTATTTTTGGAATTAATAGTATCTGTCAGAAAAAGATTAGCATTTCGGGAAAACATCAAAGTTCCATCTGGAGTTTAGCAGGATGGAGATAATTACATTCCGAAAACGGAACACTCCTAAAAAAACTTTTTAAAAATGGAATTGAAGTCCATTAACCCACTTCATGATGCTCCTTTGATAATTTATCCCGATGAGGAAATACACAAAAAAAGTTCGGGACCATCTTGTAATCTGAATATAATTATCTTCATGCTCCTGCACTCAAAATGGAATCATGATTTTTTTTCCAGATTGCTCAACTTTCTGGCAAATACTCATCGCAAAAATCCGCAATATTTCTTTTCAAAGAGGATTTGAAAAATCATATTTTTGGGGATAGCAAAATTTCCACGAAAGACCCTCAACCCTTCATAACTCAACAACGTGAAACTAAAAAAATGGTTGTCTTTATGGTAGGTTTTAATAGATGAAAAAACACGTAAGATTTAGTTTTTGAAAAAAATAATCAGCGGGCTGGTTATAAAGCATTGAAGGGAGCGTGACAGCCGTGTTACATTGCGTCGTAACATTTTTTTATAATTCATGGAATGCTTTGAAGCCTTGAATGCTCACAAGTTGGCCTGCTTGTTGGTGCACAAAGCCACGCCACATTTTTCACACACCATTTGTCGTTTTGATACTTTTTTTTCGATTTTCGCAAACTTTACGCACACTCGAATCTTGCAATGTCGGAATAAGTGAACTTCGAAGGAATTTTCATCCACCTAAAGCCATCTAGTTTACATGAATTACTCTAAAGAACCGTAGAACGGTTTATAGCCGTTGTGTAGCATTGATTTAAAAGAGAATTAGATGTCAATATTGGATTTTGTGAGGTCTTGGATGGTTTGTCACAGAACTGTCATACGATGACATAAAAGGTATAAAAAAAGACGTAACCACCTTAAAATCGTCTCGCTGTTATCCATACACACTACGGTAGCACAAATGCGAGCTCTATTTTTTCCCTTTTTCTCACCATCCAATTATCTTCTGTAAAGAAAAAAAAATTGCCGGGGAAGCTGTGAGTGGTCAAAAAATATTTCGGGGTCGCTCAAGCCACCCAAAAATTTAAATTTTCATTGAAAAATCGATTTCTTTATTTTCCTCCACTTCTTACCCATGAATTTTACGCTATATAATTTTTAAATTAACCTCGCAAAAGCTCTAGCCGGCCAATGAATATTTACTGGCTGCTCAAGAGCTTCGAAATTTCCAGTTTTCGCCAATTTTTTTTTACTCTTCTCACTCATAAATTTGACGCTTTGTAAAATTTTCAAAACAATTACTCCTTTTTCCTCTAGAAACAGATTTTTCAAATTTACCTCACACTTCTAACCCAAGAATTATAATCTTTGTTCTCATAAAATAATTCTTTAAAGCTCTTGTCCGTAAACAATATTATAGGTATTTTTATTCGTGAAACTGTAATGGCAGCTGTTTTCCGCGCATGATAATACGTCCCATAGTTGGTCTCGTTAGTCAAACTGCGGATCAATCGTACCTGTACTCTGTGACGAGCGACGCCATAATACAATAATACATAATAATACACAATAACACATATCGTCTAATTGGTGTTTGTTACAAATTATTCAGAAAATGTAATACTTCGCTGTTTATTTTGTTTTTATGCTACAAGGAATTATCGTGCACGCGAGATTTATTTTTTTTGACTGAAATTGTAAATTTCGAAAACCTTGAGCGACCACTTAATATTCGTTGGCCGGCTAAAGCTTTCGCGAGATTAATTTCAAAATTTTAATGCGTAAAATTCATGGGTGAGAAGTGGACGAAAATGAATCGATTTATTAATGACAATTTGAATTTCTGGGTGGCTCGAGCGACTTCTCAAGATTTTTTGACCGCTTGCAGCTTCGGCGACAATTTTTTTGTTTTTTTTTGTAGAAGATATTTGGATGGCGAGAAAAAGAAAAAAAAAGAGCTGAAATTTATGCCATCTTAATACACACATACACACGTGTAAATCAATATGAGAATATATTTCTTTACATACGCTTGTCTCAAGCATGCCCGACCGCATTCATATCCCGTACAAAGTGCTGTTCCATTAGCGCGTAACGTCACATCGAAATATATCAAATTTATTCCAGCGAGTTTATGTCAAAATACAAATAAAATCAGCCAAGCTAATTCTTGCTAATTACACATAAAATATCAGGAAAATATTCACCTTTAGGGAGTTCACGATATGACACACAATGCTCTGTCAGAATTAATGACGTTTCTTTTTCTTTTATGAGAGGCGATTGAGTAACGTCCAAAGTTTGACACTGAAATTTCGCGATATTGCTTGAAGTAAGAAGTTGAAACGCTTACTTTTTACAGTACCGCTCCATATAATACACAGTTACGTGGCAGGCGCATTATGCACACGTCGTTTATTCGACCACGTTATTGTCTTTCGTAATAGCATAATCGATATAATAGCCGACGTTGCGACTATCGTCCCCTCGGGTCAAATTATTTCTGGTGTACTTTACATGCACCAGAGCTTGCGCGCGCGCTTTCAGACGGCTCTTTTTCTCTTCCTCGTGTGTCATCGTGTACAATTTGTTACGTACATTCGCACGCTCGCGTGGATGTATCGCCTTTTATCTATGATCGTTTAGTCGGTAATTGATGAGCTCTATGACTCTTGGCATACCTACATAAACCATTCCCGCTCATAAATTTCACACGTTATGCACCTCACTTACGTGGAAGTGTCTTGCGAAAAAAAATAGCTTTCAAATCTTGCCCTTTAGAAATGTATTTCCCGATTTTCTTTTTTACATACAGATATTTCCGATAAAAATTGAATTTGGAAATCCTCGTAAGTCCTACTCCATCGTTTTCGAGAAATACTAATTATTATCGAAACAATTATGCGCAGTTTTTCATGAAGAATCGTTCATTGCACTTGCATTAATTGTCAACGAGCTCGGCGAATACATTACCTGCATTCACGACTTTCCATAAGAAACTTTGCTAAATGGCTTGAATAGTAATTTTTTTCCTTCAAAACGACGTGATAAAATAATTCGGCGTAAACGTAGGTTGAAAAAAGTTACTCCATCAAAACGAATTCGACGGTACCATCCGCTGTCCCGATCCATCGCAGCGGACGCTAGGCCGTTGTGAAACGCACGCGATCACCATCCTTAGGGTGTTTTTTTTGTTTCTCGCTGAGCCGAACAGAGCCACGTTCCGACTTATAAATGATGACGTGCACATGATTACGATAGAGGTCGCTGTAGAAGAATTCGCACAAAATACTTAGCTCGTTGAAAATATTTAAAAAACAACCAGTGAGTTCTAACCCAATCAAACTCAAACAATAATTTCCTATCATTATTCTTTTTTCGAGAAATGTCGGGATTTCAGTTCAAAGTTTGATAATCGGCTCATATGGAATTTGTTGTTTTAAATTGCTTTCTGTTTCAATTCCCGCGAGCTGCATATAAAGCTTACTTATATATATATATACACACACACACACACACACACACACACAGTTGCATGCAAAAGTGTCCGGCCAAAGATAATTTTATGATTAAGTAACGTTTAAAGGATGCAAAATGGAAACACATATATATCATCGTAAAGTTCTTTTATTATGCAATCAAAATATGTAATTAAAAAATTGTTCATAACGATTAACAATTATTTGTAAGAAAAATAATACGTTTTGCTGCTTTATAAATGTCCGGCGAAATTCCAAGAAGATATAATTCGCTTCGCTGTGTGTACGTTATCAGTCGCGAAATCATGTAAACATTGAGAGCTCTGTTCCTTTTGCATTGTACGATCAGTAATAGATGTCGAAGTCAAGATGTCGAAACGCACGTCTTTAGATATACGTAAAGTGGTTATCAAGTTGCACGACGAAGGAAAAGTTTCACGTGAAATAGCTAAAATTTTGGCGATTGGAAAATCAACGGTTAACGATATAATAAATAAATTCAAGTTTACAGGTACTCTAGAAGATAAATACTGTCCTGGGAGGCCTAGGAAAACAACTAATCGTGTCGCTAAAGTGATCAAAAGAAAGGCTGTCTCAGACGTGAAAAAGAATGCTGCAATCATCGCACGTGAATAGCGCGAAGAAAATTTGGCTGACATTAGCCAAAGTACTGTTTCACGTAGACTGACAGAAGGGGGATTTTTTGGACGTGTTGGAGTTAAAAAACCACTCACCAGTAAAAAAATATAAGAAGGCCAGATTAGTATCCGCGAAAAAATACCAGAGCTGGGCTGTTGAAGATTGAAAAAAAGTGCTGTTCTCAGACGAAACTAAAATTAATTTGTTTGGAAATGATGGGAGAAGGTACGTTCGATGACCAAAAGGAACGAGAAATGATTCGCGATATCAGACACCAACTGTGAAACACGGTGGAGGTAGCATTATGCTATGGGGTGCATTCTCTTAGAAAGGCGTCGGTCCAATCTTTAAAATTGAAGGCACTATGAACTCTGCTATGTATAGAGATATTATATTTTTTTAAAACCTGCCTTATGCTCGTCAGAATTTATGCCACGAGGATGGATTTTTCAGCAAGATAATGATCCAAAACATCGATCACAGCTCCTTCAACAGGTTTTTAGCAAGAAAAATATTCGAGTTTTATAGTGGCCGAGTCAATCTCCGGACTTGAATCCCATAGAACATTTATGACAAGAGCCAGAACTAAGAGTAGGAACTGAACATTGTGCCAATAAAGCTGCATTGTGGGGAAAAGTTGAAGAAGAGTGGAAAAATATCTCTCAAGATAGAATCATCAAACTTATTGAATCGATGCCTCACCGATGTGCTGCCGTGATAGCTTCGAAGGGCATGGCTGCCAAGTATTGATGAAAATCTTACATTTATGACCGTTTCCAATTTTTATTCTTGAGATACTATTTTTTCTTTGTATATAGTGCGTAATTCGTACTTGGCCGGATAGTTATTAAAAAGCGAAAATTGTTATTTTGGTTATAACTAATTATGACTAGTTATATATAATTTTTCAATAACACCATTTTGCATCCTTTAAATCTTACTCCATCATAAAATTATCTTTGGCCGGACACTTTTGCATGCAACTGTATATACATATATATATTATAAGGGGAAATCCACGCCATTTCACCTAGCCCGTGAGCTCGACTATTTTTGATTTTCCCAATATTTTTTTTTCGTATAATTGTACCCCATGAGAGGAATATCCACACCAATTTTTAGATTTTTATCTCTTGTCTCTTAGGAGTTATAATTTTCCAAAAATGTCGATTTCGGAAGTTTTAAAACGTTTAAACGCTGATAACTCCTGAACTAATTAAGATATCGACAAATGTCACTGTATATTTTTGTTCTATTTTGAAGCATACTTTTGTTAAAAAATATGAAAACATTGTCAATCAACAATGTCAAAGTTTTTTTTTCTTCTAAAGTGAAAACTATTTTTTTAAAAGATAATTCCCTTTTTTTATTCTTTTCCAAAAATTCTCTAAATTAGAGTGACCCATTTAATGATTTTTAAGACCAGTCCCATCGTGGGCCCAATTTTCCTTCAATTTTTTTCGAATTAATCATATTTTTTAGAAGATTTTTATCATTTTAATCTCCAATAATGCTATAAACAGCTTCGATAGGCATGTAATGGTTTATTTTTTATTTGTGCGATATTTAACGAAAAAACTTTGTTTTGAATAAAAAATCATTTTTCAAAATAATTTTGTTTACTTGTTTTATCAAGAAAAGTCTTCTTTTTAATCTTAAATATTCAGGAAACTCTATGAAAAAAGATCTGATGCAGAATTTTCATACAAACCAATTCGAACATCTTACTTTAATAGCCTGCGGTGTAAAAAAATTTACGACGCATATCGTGCAAATTCCTTCAAAAAGTTGCTTAGTTATTGTCGATTCATATAATTTGTAAAAATGCCATGCGAAAAACCAAAAGCAAATGATTTTTGTTCCGAAAAATAACATAAAGCCCTAAATCGCGAAAACCGTGGGACTTTTACTAAATTAAAATCCTAGCATATAGTAGGACATGATCTGACCTATCGACAGTTGCAGGATTATCCATTCATAACTGAACACCCTATATATACATGAAAAGTGAATGAGAGTTCGTTTCAGAGAACTGCGATCCTGCAGGGCGATTATCAAACCATTACAGCGACCACACGCGAACGCGAGATCGTCGTTTGCTTTTATTATTTTGCATTACAAAAATAAAGAAAGAAAAAAATGATTGAAAAAATGTGCCCCGGTGCGGTTATGTGCTCGGGATCGCGCGAGATTAGTGAGGAGATTAAAAGCGTGTTGCGCGCGGAGGCGCAACGATTGAGGTAGAGCGCAAACCGAGCGTCGATCTTCTCTGCGCACGCCATACGCAGAGAGGATCACGATTTGTTTTTTTCCTTGCCAGCATCTCTATACCGCAGCGTCTCGCGCAAAATTTTTGCCAATGCAAGACGAAAAAAACAAGGAAATTAACAAAATAACAATGAGAAACATGTAGAAGCGCGGTTTGGTCGGCTTTGCGGGGAATAAACTGCGAGGCACTGAGGGGGGAATCGACGATCGTCCTATAAACGTAACCGCGCGCGGTCAACGATCCTCGCGTTTCTGTATGTGGGTAATCCATTACCTTGTACGTGTATTATGTGTTAGGTATGTACTATACAGGCAAGACTCGCGTCAGGCATTTTAATGTTATTTCACAGATACATTTATACATTTCATAGATACATATTTTTATATTTCATAGATACATTTATACATAGATATATTTATTACATACATGTATGTGTATGCATGTATATGAGGTATTCCACCTGAATCCGCTGGACTTTTTCCCTGACCCCTGCCAATTCGATTTATTTTTTTTAATCTGACTCCATTGACTCTGAAAGACACCCTGCCTTTTTTACATTTTTCGAAACAGCCCTTAGTAAAATAAAATTCTCCGAAAAAAACGCTCTATTTAAAAATCTGAAAAAATTCCCAAAAATGCGTGATTATATGTAAAAAATTTCAAGCTATCACCCGCAGTGGAAGTATGATTTTTTCTGTGCTTTCTGAGCGATTAACGTTAAAAAATCCAAAAAATGGACTGCTAACTGTTCAAGGTCCATGATTATGGATTGGTTATTCAAAAATGGTCAAAAAAATTCATTGTGGGTATCAAAATATTTAAGTATCGGCCCGAAGTACGCGGTTCTTGAATTTTTCGGATTTTTTTAACGTTAATCACTCAGAAAGCAAAGAAAAAAGCATACTTTCACTGCGGATAATAGCTTGAACATTTTTACATATAATCACGCATTTTTGTTAATTTTTTCAGATTATTAAATCGGGGCGTTTTTTTCGGAGAATTTTTTTTTAACTAAGGGTTGTTTCGAAAAATATGAAAAAATCAGGGTGTCTTTTGGGAGTCAATGGAATCAGATTAAAAAAAATTAATCGAATTGGCTCGGGTCAGGGAAAAAGCCCACCGGATTCACGTGGAATACCTCATATATACATATACACACACACACACACACACACACACACACACACACACACACACACACACACACACACACACACACACGAGGGTGGTAAAAATTTGAGCTCTATTTTTTGTCCTTTTTCTCAGCATCCAATTTTCGTGTTAATTTTATTTCTCGTGAAAAATATTTAGAGGTCGCTCAAGCCTCCCAAAAATTCAAATTTCCATTGAAAAATCGATTTTTTTTGTTCGTCCACTTCTGACCCATGAATTTTACGCTTTATCATTTTTAAATGAACGTCGCTAAAGCTCCAGCCGGCCAATGAATATTTAGTGGTCGCTCAAGGTATTCGAAATTTACAAATTCCGCCAAAAAATAAATCTCGCATGCACTATAATTCCTTGTAGCACAAAAACAAAATAAACAACAAAGTGTTACGTTTTCGGAATAATTTATTATAATCATTTGTAACAAACACCAATTAGACGATATGTGTTATTATGTATTATTATGTAATATTGTATAATGGCGTCGCTCGTCACAGAGTACAGCTACGGTTGGTCCGCAGTTTGACTAACGAGACCAACTGTGAGACGCATTACGATCCGCGAAAAACAGCTGCCATTTCAGTTTTACGAATAAAACGACCTATCATTTTGTTTATGGATAAGAGTTTTAAAGAATCATTTTATGAGAACAAAGATTATAATTCTTCGGTTAGAAGTGTGAGGTAAATGTGAAAAATCTGTTTCTAAAGAAAAAAGGATTAATTGTTTTGAACATTTTACAAAGCGTCAAATTTATGCAGTAGAGTAAAAAAAATTGCGAAAATTGGAAATTTTGAAGCTCTCGGGCGACCACCAAATATTAATTGGCTGGCTCGAACTTTCGCAAGGTTAATTTAAAAATTATACAACGTCAAATTCATGGGTGAAAAGTGGACGGAAAAAAAACGATTTTAAATGAAAATTTGAATTTTTGGGAGGATTGAGTGACCTCTAAATATTTTTTGACCACTCACAGGTTGAGCGACAATATTTTTTTCCTTCAAAGAAGATAATTGGATTGCGAGAAAAAGGGAAAAAAGCTCAAATTTGTGCCACCTTGTCATACATATAGCTATATATAGCGTCTAATTCGCAGTCTATATAATATGCAATACGAATATAAATAGTCGTCGTAAATCGACACATATAGAGCATGTTTGTGTGTACTGAACGTTCGCGGCAATGGCCAACAAAAGGAGGGACAACCACCTACGGGTAATTAAAACGTAGTCAGCGCTATCTGAGATCCTTGGGAACACCAAGTGATTAAAGCACACTAACTGATGTGCTGCGGTCTTGTCATCATCGCTATATCTATATTTATGAGCGCACTCTTCGAGCTTTGCGTGTTAAAAGTGTTAGTCCTCAACATTTTTCTCTTTCGTCGTGGTATATATATATATAATGAACTGACATTTATTTGTATGAGTCAATCGCGTGCTCGTCCGGACGTACGCGAAGGATCGCATACCGATATGCAACTCTTGGACACCTCCATAATATACATTTTATAGCATTGCAGACACGTTTGTCGCTCGGCGATATAATTCTTTTTTACGATCTCGTTGCATCTGCGGTACGCCCCGCTTTGCCACCAAGGGTAATCAATCAAAAACCTCAGCCGACTTATGCTGACACGTTGGCTTCGTGGTCGTAGGAAGATTTGAGGCTTTCGACTTATTCGTCAGCAATATGTGTAGAAGAAATAATCAGATTGACGCTGCTATGCGGTCTGATATAAAAAAAAAGGAGACAGACATTTTTCGTTGTATCGTTCATTATATTCTACTTACATTGGCGTTCCGAGCTGGGAGGGGGAGGAGGCAGGACTAGGGGACATCGGCCTGACAAAAAAGTGGTTTTATTCACAATCGACTCTCGAAAAAATAAAATCGACATAATAGTCGATAAGCACGTAACACGCAAAATATGAAGCTTTAAGGCCTTAGGCCTCTCTAGAGGCCGAAAAAATAGGCTTTTTCGGGATTTTTTTTCAGACAAACTACAAAATAAATCGAGATTACTAAAAGGGTGTTTATCATCCATATCAGTGACTGTATACAATAATTTTTTGGAAACGATTAATTTCACAATGACGGCTGTGCAGCGTTTATCGCAAAACTGCATTTTTTTAGTTGTCCGGAAACATAACTCAGACAATTTTCAACCGATTCAATTGAAATGTTGAATATATCTTGAAAAATGCATTGTCTATGGAAGTATGTAGGATTTTTTTTATATTGCATAGTTCATTTGTTATTAACAATTATCTGACGATTTCTTAAGCAAGTTTTTGCCTGAAAAATTTGCCTAACGAAAGTGAAAAATCGTCGCCTAACAAATGAACTATACAATATAAAAAAAATCCTACGTACTTCCATAGACAATGTATTTTTCAAGACATATTCAACATTTCAAGTGAATCGGTTGAAAATTGTCTGAGTTATGTTTCCGGCAAACTTAAAAAATGCAGTTTTAAGATAAACGCTGCACAGCCGCCATTTCGAAATGAATCGCTTCAAAAAAATTATTGTATTCAATCACTGATATGTGTGATAAACACCCTTTTTTGTAATCTCGATTTATTTTGTAGTTTTTCTGAAAAAAAAATCCCCGAAAAGCCTATTTTGTCGGCCTCTAGAGTGTCCCAACCCCTTGATCACACGTTCATGTTAACATTAATATAAAACTATTGCAATACCTTTAAAAAACAACTAATTTTTCATTATTCTTCAATCCAGTTACCAGCCTTTAAACTTAACTTTCAGGAGGTTCTCAATTAAATAAGTTTTAATTTTCTATTTTTTTTCCGAAAATGGACCCAACACTTTATTAGTCGGAATTTTTTTAACGATGTCTTGCTCTATCTATAGCAGTAGCATTTTAGAGAATCGTTCCTGAAGCACTGTACTTCTAAACCACGTTTTTATCCGCCTGATGGCAGAAAAACTTCTCTCACAGCCGGCGGAGCTCACTGGGAATGCTGTTGCTGCTTGGAAAAGTTTATATAGGTTAGGGCAGTAATCCTTTTTAATATACTTTTATACATTTTCAGCATTCATTTCATCATTTTTAAACGAAAGTATGTTTTTCATGACCATCGCTTCAACTTTTATGGCTGACATGTCGATTATTAAGATTTTTTAATAGTAATCGATGAAATTCTCTGCGGTCTTCACATGCAACTAAAAAAATGCGCCAACTGCATGAGCAACGGTAGATTCTCAAATAGGCGTTTTAGATTTACAATTATAGTGTTTATTGCTTGGAAGTAAATGTTAATCTTCCAGTATGCTTCTGGTTGTGTATCGGACAACAAATGTAATATTCTGCTTTTGCCTGCTGTTATCTGAATTGTGCAATTTGAATGTTTAATTACTTTACGTAATGAAATAGTTACTTTTTATACAAATTATGGGCAAGGGTACGATATCTGGGGCGCCAAGATTTGACGGTAAATTTAGGGTTATCGAGTCAAAATAAACAAAATATGAGGAGTGGTAAAAGTTGATATTTCACTTATTTTGCGTTCAAATTAGAATTTTTCGATGGTTATCGGAAAAAAATGATTTTTTCGAATTTGAAAATTTCAAGGAACTCAGTCTTCAGGCAAGATAACTTGGAAATTTATAGTATCAACAGTGTCTCAGAAGCCACAAAAGTATTTTAAACACCCCTACCATGTTTTCCGCGCTCATAAATGCGACTAGCCAGAGAGTAAAGCAATACTTTTAATCACTAGGAGTCTGAAGAGGGATTAAAGTATACAGTTCATCCCTCTTCGAACTTGTAAGGCTCTAAGTTTATGTAAAATATATCGTTTAGTAATTTGGTGTAGTAATTATATGGAACGATTCTTATTGTTATAAATAAACAGAGAATATGAATAAATAAAGCATTATAATCTCGGAATTTATGTTGAAAATCATATAAATACTACGTTTAGTGGTATTTACATGATACCAGTAAACAAACTCAAACAAACCCAAACAAAGAAATACTTTTTGAAGCTCGCCCGGTCAATCTCCATTGTTTGCGATAAAATAAAGATATTGTACACATGAGCCAACCACAGTCGTTGAATTTTGACGTATTTTTAATTACTCGTAAAAGCGCTCATAATTCCTTAAGGAAGCCGAAACGGTAAATTGTTTATTCTTGAAATTCTCATTATTTTGGTTCAAATATCAAGAATCAATGGTCAAAACTTGGCGCCCCGGATATCGTACTGTCCCCATAAAATTAATCGATTATTTAAAATCAACTATTTTGCATCGACTTTTTCTAGGGGGAGGGGGTGTCTACCCTTGTCCCTCCTGGCTACGGCAATCCCTACTTACAGCAATTGGCACCCGTATGCCAATGTTTCTTTCCAATTTTGGCACTCCTTGGTCGTTTTCGACATCGATTGCATGACGTTCAAGCTTCCGAATTTGTTCTTTCGGCGGATATGAGAAACGAGGCTTTTCGATGTTTGGCAGCGTGTAGAAAATAGTTCATTTGGATATTAGGAGTCGGTATCACTGATATTGAGCAGCGTCGTAGGACATTTTTTTTCGCTTTTCGGAGATTTAGCTTGTCTTTAGTATGCGCACGTGCAAAGTGCTTCCAATTGAGAGGAAGAACGATGAGTGTGTCGAATACACGGAGCATCGCTCCGGTCATCGTTCTCTCTCTCTCTCTCTCTCTCTCTCTCTCTCTCTCTCTACCCTCCCCCTCGCTATTACTATTCCTCTTGCTCTCTCCTTGAGAAGAAGGAAACGGCAGAGCTTCGTCGAATTCATTTATTGAATTATACAATTGACCGTGCCAAGCTCGCGGGTGCGACAACCCCGTTTCGCATTTCCAGAAATTCCCTCGGGGCAATCTCGCCGCTCTCTTTGGTTGCATTACATCCGCATTATGGCTCTTCTGGGAAATGCACTCGCGCTCGAATAACGAGAGAGATCGGGTTAATGATAAATTTTTGTTGAAGGCAGGGAAAGTGAGCGGGGAGAGAAAGTAGCGGAAGGGGGGAGAGATAAAAAAGACAGAGAGTAAGACTGTCAGCGACGATGTACATAAAGGTTAGTTATAATCCAGTTTTTTTCGGCTCGTCTGTAATAATTCTGTACCTTTATTTTGATATTTAAACAAATATCATTAATCTCTAGCATGAAATAAAATAGTGTCATTTGCACCCCTACTATTTCGGATTTCTTGGCTAAAGAGAGCTTGGTAATTGTTTAGATAAGTGACTTTTCTGAAACATTTTTTTGGCCCCTTTCTCATTTATTAGGTTATAAATTATGATATTCAGTCGGGAGAAGCTGACATTTTTCATTAACGAAATCCTCTATGGGCTAGAAATGGTTAACAATAATTTCGAATTTTTCAAAACTTAAAGAAACCCAATATAGGCGTCGAAATATTCAAAAAATGCCTTATTTTATCACGTATTTCCGCCAACTTCAAAACCCCATAACGTTTTATGGGGTGGGGTGTGAATTTCAGCGTCCCCCGACTGAATATCATTTATAACCCAATAGATGAGAAAATGGCAAAACAAAAATGTTAGGCTCATTTTTTCGGAAAATCCACGTATCTAAAGAATTACCGAAAGCTTTAATCATTTTTTCATGACTATCCGTCCGTCTCTATCATAACAAGGTACCTCCCCAGCCCGCCCCTCTATTTTTGTATCCACTGGATTAAAAAATCTGCATCAATTCGTGAAAATGGCATTCGGTGAATACGCTCATGTAAAATTATTGCGGTCACTGTAAAATAATTATTTCCGAAAAAAAAAGATGTTCCATGTGACAATAGGTCGATTCTACTATATTTTCGATGCTCGAAAAATGTAACGCAACAATTATCGTCTATTAACAGTGTTTGTAAAATATGGTTGTGTCAATATATTACAAATGAATTCGCAAACTTTATGACATTAGTTAAGGGAGGAGATACCTTAAAGCGAAGAAAAAATTTGATGATTTTCATGATTTTTTTTTTTAATAAAACATTTTTATCTTTTTTGAGACTTAGGGTACGTTTTATTATTTTTGGCTGTTACGTGGTCATTTTATTTTATTAATCTTTAAAAATGGTGGAGCTATAGCACGGTCTTCTAAACTGCATTTTTTAAACTGGCGTGACATTTAGCTAATCGTGACGTACTGTAAAAACTAATCGAAGGATTCTGGTGAAATTTGGTATAAATCTTTCTAACTTTATTGTCTAAAACATGACTCTAAATGTTTTTGGAACTTAAATAAAAAGTATTTGATTATTACAAAATGTGGCCATTGTGAGGAAAATTATATCTTTTTGTTTCAAAACGTACCACTCAATCGATTTTCAACATTTCTCACTTTTTCTTGGTTCATATTTTGTGTATGAGTGTTCATGAAAAAAATCTTTTTTTTCAGATTCAATCCCGCCGACGCTATATGTCACACCGTCTGACATTATCGGCTGCAATCCGTTCAAAAGACCATAGCATACCAGCGCCATTTTTAAAGATTCTTTTTAAAAAATACCATGTCACAGATATAATTAACAATAAAACATACCTTTAGTTTTGAAAATGGTGAAGACATTTTTAATTAAATTAATATTTAAAAATAAAATTTTAATTTACATTTAAATTTAAATTAAATTAAAAATAAAATGAAACGCTTTCATTTTTAAAAAATCATAAAAATCAGCTATTTTTTCGTCGCCTAAAGGTGTCTTCTCCCTTGCGGTTTTATTCAATACTAGCTGTGCTGTCGGCTTCGCCCGCCTCAAAACCCTAACATGATGGCAAATTTATCCCGTCAATTCTACCTTTCCTTTCAACTCTCTACAATTTATTTAAATGCCTCACGGTGTGACATTCTGACACCAAAATCTCTCTCCATTGCGCCCCCCCCCCCCCCCCCCTCCGACCCCTTACATTATTAAGCATGCCGCATTATCTGCATTTTTTGGTTTCTTCATTTGGTTTATACGTTTATAGTTTTACGTGTTTTTTGTTTTATATTTTGTTGGTTGCAAATAATGATCTATGATGAGAAATTTTTCATTTTCTAATGAAAATTACTAAACTCACGTTTGTCTATTCGATTATTTTCTTCACTAGTTTATTTGTGTTTGTTGTTGCTGTCTATGTGTCCAATATGAACGTTAAATTTGCTTGTATGCTGGTTTCGCTAGTATATGGTAATTGTAATTAATTACAGAGCGTAATGCCCAATAACCCAAATTATACCCCATACTCTAAACTGTGTTTCCGTCAAAGATGCATCGAAATCAATTCGGTGGTTCTCGACTTATAAGCGCACAAACGTAAAAACAGACGCTCTTTTTCGTCATATAATTTTTCTATTAGTTCGTTGAAAATACTGATTAATGATGAGAAATTTCTCATTTTCTAATGAAAGTTAAACGAATAGACAAACGGGTATTGAGCCGATGTCTAATCGTTTAATTTCTTCACTAATTTAATTGTGTTTGCTTGTACACTTGTTCTGTCAGTATACTATAATTGCAATTTACTACAAAGTCTAATACTTAATAGTCTAAATTGATTCTCACACCCTAAACTCTGTTTCTGAAAAAGATTCATCAAAATCAATTCTTTAGTTCTCGCTTTATAAACGCACAAACGTAAGGACAGACACATTTTTTTCATCATATAATTTTTCTACTTGTTTGTTAAAGAAAAATTATCTACGACGAGAATTGCCGCATTTTCTAATGAAAGTTAAACGAATAGACAAATGGGAATTTAGCCGTTTGTCTATTCGTTCATTTTCGTCACTAGTTTAATTGTGTCTGTTATTGCCACCTGTTTGTTTAACATAAACGTTACATTCGTCTGTTTGTATGCTTGACCTGTTGGATATTGTAATTGTAATTAACTGCAAAGCGTAATGCTTAATGGCCTAAATCATACCCTATAAACGCGCAAACGTAAGGACAGACATTTTTTCAAAATCTTATTTTTTACTCGTTTGAGTTTAAATAGGGGAGACCGGGGCAAAATGGTATAGCGGGGCAAAACGGTACCGGGGCAAAACGGCACTGGGGCATAATGGGATCGGGGCATAATGGGATAGCAAAAAAATGAAGTTTCTTGGTGCTTGATTTGGGGCAAAATGGGATAGGGGCAAAATGGGACACACAAAAATGAAGTGTCGCAGCCCGCTGAATTTGGGGCAAAATGGGATGACAGGAAAATTCATGCTTCGGCTCTATGAAAGAGCTGTTGAAACATAATCTAATCTAAATGGTGCTTGTGGTTCGTTGCAGTCCACATATACGCAGATAATACGGACTGACCGATATATTTGTCGACACATATCCGTCGATTTCATGGGGACCGGCGGTCCTAGTTTCATAAAACAATTTACGTAAAAATTGACAAGAGTTAGATTTTCATCAATGGCTTGAAAATCAGTATCAGTAACGTGCAGTTGGCAGAAAATAAATTAAAAAAAAAAACAAAGAAAGATAAAAACAAAAAAAAACCATAAATTGCACGCGTCAGATTATAAAAATTACTTGATTATTTAAATAACTAATAACGACAAAGAAATTGTACCAATCGAATAAAAAGGCTCAAATAACAATTTACGTCAAGTTTGGTACAGTTCTGACCGCAGAATCAAAAATAATTGTTTAACAAACTTTAATAACAAATGGGCCCACTATTCATGTGCCCATGCTGACGATAACTTAATCGAGTCCGTTTGCGACAATTGAGCCGATAAAAATTAGCTTAGTTAAACAAGCAATAAAAATTAAACATTGCCACCGTTAAATTATAGTATCGTAAGTAGAGTATGACCCAAATATCGTGTAACATTCAATAAAACCTGTTTTCACTCTTTTATTACCCCTCGTTTTTTACCCCTGCATTTCTTTCGCCTCTGCATCGAATTATTCCACTGTCCCATTTTGCCCCGATCCCGTTTTGCCCCAACCGCCTCTTTCTGAGGAGCCTGATTTCCTCCGGCCCATTTTGCCCCAGTCCCGTTTTGCCCCAATGACGTATTTTCCAGCAGTGTTGATTTTCACTATTCCATTTTGCCCCAAACCCGTTTTGCCCCGGTCCCATTTTGCCCCGGTCCCATTATGCCCCGCTATACCATTTTGCCCCGGTCTCCCCTAAACAATCTGCAGAGAAATTTGGTGAAAAAAAAGCAGACAAAGCAACCCTTACGGTTTCTCATCCTACAGCTAGATAGTGCTGGATGTAGATAGATATAAATTGCTATCACATGAGATTATTAAGAAGCTACGAAATCGTACTTCAGTTCACTTTCCTAGCTACAGTATCAGTTTGCATAAAATGGACCAGCCAAAGTTTGCATAAAATGGACCAACCAAAGTTCGCATAAAATGGACCAACCAAAGTTTGCATAAAATGGACCAGCCAAAGTTTGCATAGAATGGACCAGCCAAAGTTTGCATAAAATGGACCAGCTATAGTTTGCATAAAATGGAACAGCCAAAATGGACCCCCGCTCATCTTGATTTCCCTAGCTTATCAATTCAAGTACCGAAACTAGATACTAATATTTGAATTCTTCTTCGATCCTTTAACTTCAATAATAAGAGAAACCGCAAACAAACCGTAGATACTTACGTTACAGCATAGAGTATCTCACAGCGAGCCAGTTCCAAACGAACACTGCGATTGCGACATTATACCGGTCGTATTTCGATCCTATCGGGTATCACCGTTTTAATATTACGCGGTTGCACCAATCGCGATCTAAATTCTCGATGTCGAGTCTCTTACCTGCCTCGATCAAGTACGTATACGTAAAGGAGATACATATCGAGAGAGGCACACACGCACGCACACACAGACACCCGCAATGCTTCGTCAAATCGAAACTGGTTAAGAGAGGCTTATTTAGAAAATGGCGTGTCGGGGACCAAGCTCTCGAGCTCTCGTGATCTCTCGATGTGTGTGTGCGCGCGCTGCCTTCGGGGGCCCTCTCGTCGTCGATTACTCAGGAATGAGGAGATACCGGTATCGCGCCTTCGCCATATACACGCAGCTCTAACACCGCGCAGCAAAATCTCTGTGTGTTTCGCAGCTGTGGGTCGAGAGTTCCCGGCGCCCTGAATATATATCCCCTATATATGTGTGCGTCCATCCCCCTTTATGACTTCTTCCACCCACGTTATTCGTCTCACAAATTCTCTCGCGATCTCAAAATCGTTGAAAAAAAGTTTAGCTTCTTCTGCTTACGTACTTTTCAAATGATTTTGCCATATTGAAGCATTTTTCGCACTCGAACTTTTCATTTTGTTTTTCTGAAAAAGCGTTGAAATATTCACGGGCTACATTTACCTAGGTGAGTCGAGAAATTGCATTTTCAAATATATTTTTATTCCATAATATCACTTTTTAGCTATATTCACTGAAGATTTTAATGAAATACTCCTAAAATTGGATGAAGTACAGCTCCTAATAGTCGGCCGGGCGAGCGGCAGCAGCACCACACTTCAAACTTTAAACTCGTTTTTCTCGAAACACTGTTTTCAAAGTCGATAGACATGATATCTCGAGAACCACTTGATGGATTGTTTCCAAATTGACGGGAGATACGATGAGAAACACTTAAAGGTCGTTGACGATCTCACTGTTTTAAAATCGATTTTAATTTTGTTAATCGTTACGTAAAAATTACGACTTTTTTCATAGATTTTGTATCCTCAAGTTCCAACTCATCGCCACGTTATTAAAAAAAAATGATTGAAAAAATCAACGATCGTCAACGACTCGTATTTATTGTTCACTTGAATAACCAATTTTCAAAA
This sequence comes from Ophion slaviceki, assembly GCA_944452715.1. Taxonomy (NCBI): domain Eukaryota; kingdom Metazoa; phylum Arthropoda; class Insecta; order Hymenoptera; family Ichneumonidae; genus Ophion; species Ophion slaviceki. Next base: position 14,115 of record CALYCA010000227.1, on the reverse strand, counting down.
AAAAAATTCGGCATCTGCCGTAGGCCATGGTTTTGTTGTTGTGCTGTATTTTTTGGTGATTTTTTTAAAAGGCTCTCAATACATTTGTGTTAAAAACAATGCGTTTCGTTTTGATCAACCGTTTCACGGAAAAAAGAATCGGATTTTGCCTATTTTTTCGGGTCTCTAGGTAGATGTGGCTCCTTAAGGGGGTATTGTTGTCTAGAAATTGAAAAAAAAATCGTTTCTTTTTATTCGATTGTATTACTTTACAGACCTTTCTGAATACGTCTGTGAACGGCGTTTAATGATGATCATAAAATTAGCCAAGTTGTAGAAATGATAAGGTGTACGCTCGGGAAGCACGTTCGAGACGCAGCAACTTTAAACGCGTTCTTCTCGAAACAGTGCTTTCCAAATCGGCAATCACTATATCTCGCGAACCAATTGGTCGATTCAGCTCAGATTCGGTATGCACCTTCAATAGACTGGTTTTCAACGTTAGTAGCAAAATTAAGTAGGAATATTTTTTTTTAATGAAACTCGTAGGACGTTATCAAAAGGAAAAATTGATAATCAACCGAAGGTACCAAAGTACATGATAATAATGGTTTTTTTATTTGTGCATATTCTTGAAGGTTTAATGAACATGTGTGTTAATCTTTTTAGTTTTTTTTTGTTATTCCATCCTAAAAATCGCCTACAAAACTGAGCTCTAAACAACAATACTGCCTTAAGATGAAACACTAAAATATTTTATCATTTCGAGTATACATCGAGGGCCTCTATGCAGATGTAGTCCCTTAAGATTGATCGACGGTACAAAAGCTCAAAATACGTGACGTTATGAGAGTACATTTTTTTAAATGTATATGGCTAAATTTAAAAATGTATATAGCTAAATTTTGAAAAGTATATAGCTAACATTTTTCAAATGTATATAGCTAAATTAGCCTAATTAGGTGCTTTGCGTAAGCTTTGCCTAAACTTTGCCTAATTAGCTGTACTTAAATGATCGACGGTACAAAAGCTGAAAATAAGTGTCTTTATAAGAGGCAGAGTTTTGCCATTTTTTATATTCAGCGATGTTTAATTTTAAGTCGCACTACCTTAATAATAAGCGAGGTCCTCAATTATTCTCCATCAAGTATCCTTATTCACGCCATTTTTTAATTAGCCACTCAAACCTGATACCCCTGTTGAGCCTGTAGTACGTCCTTACTGTGGAGATCCCTATCAAAGTATTCACCTTTGAGCCTTTAACCCCGATTTTAAGGTAATCCTATCGCTTCACACTAGTCCTATCACTGATCATCCTTGAGACTTGTACAATTCATATTTTTAACATAGGCAAAAAAAATAGTTTGTAATTACTGAAATGTTCCATGTGTAAACTGTTGAATGAATGTTCACATTTATATCGGAAAATGAAAAAAGAGTTATTCCAACGAATCGCGCAGTATTTCTAGGTTTGATATTTGGCAACATTGGTTTTATCTCCGTCTCTTTTTACTCAACCGGGCGAGTTTAACCCCCATGCTTTTCAATGTCGATCTGTCAAAACAATGTCAGGTACGGGAAATATAAAGCATTGTATTCGGGCCACGACTGATAAAAAGCGTGGAAAAATTGTGTCGGCGAAATACGTCGGTTAAAAATGAAATATGTGTGGAAATTCGAATGAGTGAGATGAGGTTAGGACTACAGTCAGCTGTTGCCTTGCTGTCACGTCTCTTTATCGTAACAAGTGGTAATAAATCCAATACCGGAAGTTAAAAAAAAACTTGATATTACATAAAAATTAGGTCAATAAGCGTAATTTTTTCTAAGAGGAATTACTACAAGTTGTTTACTACATTGGATCACTACAAGTGTTAAGTATGTAAATCTGATTATTTTTAAGAAACTGACGGATTCCCACTATCTTATACACTTTTGTAGCGACCGGAAATTGGGTTTTTGCATGTCGTCTCGGAACTCCTTCACGAAAATACGCAATTTTGATATTTTTATCTCTGTAATTAGGTCGATAACCTACCCTGAAATTTTACAGAGACGATTATTAATATATTCAGTGAAGCTAAAAAAAAATGAAAATGGATTGAAGCCTGGCAATAGGATTACCTTAATTAAGCCACCCCTGACAATTTTCCGTACCGGGTCCTATGCAATATTGTCATTCCGATTCGTAAATGAAGACGAGCTTAAAACAATCACGAATTAACGTCATTCGCGAATAATCGTACAGCAAAGCTCCTTAAAAGCAAACATACGCCCAAATGATTTTTCCAATTATACGAAGAGATGTGGTATAATTTATATCGCATTTGTACCAGCACTGTGATTACTCATTGCGACGCGGTTCTACGTTAACCTGCAATATATGTTCATAATGGTCGAGCTGTGGTTATAAGAGCGTTACGAACAAGCAAGAGACACGTGGAACAACCGTTAGGCCATTTACCAACGTCTCATTGCATGTATAACACGTATGCGTCGGTCAAAATGATACACCCGTTCTTGCCGCTTGATATACCGTTTGATCAACGGGTAAAAGTGCCACTGCATAAAGAAACGGTGGCGCAGCCGTAAGTGCGAGGCCGGAAAGTGCGCAACACCCCGAGGGTGTAAAACTTATTGTACTATAATATAATTGACGTGTATTTCCGCTCGCCCTTATTTGACGGAGCATCTTTCTCTCTCTCTCTCTCTCTAATACCATAGATCTGAACTTCATTTTATTATATGCGGAGCTATAAAAATTCATGACCGGAAAATGATTTTCCATTACTCTTCGATACTTTATATGGTTCACATAGAAGACATATATACGTACGAGAACGTTTAAGGGGGGAGATACCTTCAGGCGGGAAAAAAAATTGCTGATTGTCATGGATATTATAAAGATGAAAGATTTCATCACCATTTTTTAGACTTAAGGTATGTTTTATTACTACTTTTGGCTGTTACATGGTATTTTTTATTAATCTTTACAAATGGCGGAAGTATGGCGCGGTCTCCTTAACTGCATTTTCAAGACTGGCGTGACTTATAGCTAAAAAACTAATCGACCGATTCTGATGAAATTTCGTATAAATGTTTTTAACCTCATTGTCTAAAACATGAGCCTAAAAGTTCTTGAAAATAAAGAAAAAGTATTTTTCTATTGCTAAATGTAGCCCTTTTATTTCGGAAAATTCAATCTTTTTGCTTCAAGGCGTACCATTTAATCGGTTTTTAACATTTCTCACTTTTTCTTGGTTCATATTCTGCGTATGAGTGTTAATGAAATAAAAAGTCTTCAACGGTTTTTTTCAAGATTAATCCCATTCACGCTACGTGTCACGCTGTCTGACAACATCCGCCGCAACGCGTTTAGAAGACCGTACCATATCTCCGCCATTTTTAAGGATTAATAACAAAAAAAACCATTTAAAAGCCAAACGTAGTAATAAAACACACCCTAAGTCTAAAAAATAGTGAAGATGTTTTTTCTTTTAAAAAACATGATGAAAATGAACCATTTTTTTCATTCGAACTACCGTGTCACAAACACACACACACACACCGGCACGTATACATGTCGGTGTTAAAAAAAATTCCAACTCAATAAAAAGTTATTCTTTCCCCTTCTTCCCTCGCTTGGTCGTTTTCACTTTTGAGCACATTGGAGAGACTTATCGACAAATGCTAATTGTAGTCCTCGCTCTATCCCTCAAACGTCCGCCCAGAAATTCCTTTATTGCTCTCGTCATAACTCGTATATTCAGCGTTACGTACATGAATATGTCCGACGAGATGAAACACCAGAATCGCCGGGATATTGTTTTCTTCCTCGTAAGAAGACAGGCACAATTATCGCTGAATAAACGAGTCTTCGATTCAAGAATGTTGTTCTATTCCTCAAATTTCGATTGGCTGTTACGATGACGAATCGAGTGATCAACGCGTTACATTTGGTTCGGTGGGCAGTTGAGAAAGTGGCAAAAGTCGAAATGAAGGATGAGCATGACGTACAAGAAGTAGGTAGTGACAATAATCACTGTGAAAAGAGAGAAGATCAAAGAAAGAGAGAGAGAGAGAGAGAGAGAGAGAGGGCATAGCGCGAGGATCTCGTGCGTGGCGTATGTGCAGTTTCCGAGATTTCCAAGAAACGGGCCGGAAAGAACAATAAAAATAATCACTTCAGCAAACTTAATCGAGAGTCTGCGCGGTTCTGACAGTGGCATATACATGCCATCGTCAGAGCTTCTTAGATATATATGTACTTGCGCGTTATAACCGCGCCTTAATGACATCTAATTGCTTTCCAGCGTTCCGCACAGAAATGCGCCGCTCTCGATATGGTATTATAGTGGTACAGTGAACAGTGCAGGGGTAACCAAGCACACAATGCGAAACTAGCAGTCGCAGAATACTTTGTACAGAAATAATTATGTGATCATTAATTAAAACTGGCTCATTTCTGGACTGTCAAGTGCCTCGTGTATTTCACACCTCTGCAATCCTATCTTTACGTCATCTCCGGGCAGTATCCTCGTGCATTACAGCGGTCGTACGTGCTATTATTTTATTGCTGGCGTATATGAGTAACCTATTTTATTGATCATTGAACCGGCGAGTACTTTAAATAATACACACGCACACACACACACACACACACACACACACACACTGCGTGCGTGCGTGTAGTTTAAGATGGTAACGCATCTATAAAGGAGTACTATAAACAAGCTTGAAATTCAGTGTATGTCATTTCGCCGAAGTGTGAACAACTTATTTTTCATAGTGTTAAACGTGTCAAATTTCGTCAAAAAAAAAGTATATATGCGGGAAATTTTACTGCCCTACTTCCCGAGCAGAAATTGTGCTAGCCTGTCTGAGTTACGACCTAGTAACTGACGCCCAATTGAGCTCATACGAACTGACCAATAGTTGGCTCGCTATGAGCTAGTAATATTGTGAATGTTTTGTTATCCAGCCCTTGTCTAGTCACTGCCCAGCTGATCTTGGTCACAAATTACGAAGTGTGGTTATGTGACTACATGTAGTTCCATCGAGCGATTGGCTCATGGCTGGCTAACCAGCTTGAGTTACAGATGGCGTTACGAATGCAAACATTCTCAAGCTGGTATCTCGCCATGACCTAGCCAGCTATGCGGCTGTGCACTCCTTGGCTAGTCACTGCCCAGCCGAGCTTGGTCACGAATGATAAAGTGTGTTTATGTGACTACATGTAGTTCTATCGAGCGATTGGCTCATGGCTGGTTTAACAACTTCAGTTACAGATGGCGTTGCGAATGCAAAAATTCTCAAGTAGGTATCTCGCCATGAACTAGTCAGCTAACTGCGGCTGTGCACCCCTTGGCTACTCACTGCCCAGCCGATCTTGGTCACAAATGACAAAGTGTGATTATGTGACTCCGTGTAATTCCATCGAGCGACTGGCTCATGGTTGGTTAAGCAACTTGAGTTACAGATGACGTTGCGAATGAATAAAATCCTCAATTCGGTATCTTGCGATGACCTAGCCAACACTTTCCAACTGCGGCCGCACTAGCCGGAATAAATGATCGGACAAATACAATTTAAGGTTATGTAATTCTATGCGATTATCGCTCTCAATGCAACCGCAATTGAGTCATTGATCCGAAAATCTTATTTACATTTGTTAATCCACCCATTTTTCAATAATCTGACATTGTGTAGTGTAACATATGTAGACGATATGAAAATTCAGAAATTCAACAAGTAGAACTGGCTGAGTGGACAACGTCACAACTCATCACCCAGAGGTCCCGGGATTGAAACCACGTTACGGTGTAAGCGTTTGTCTGAGATAATTTTAAGTTGAACCATCAATATATTTCCAGCGCAAATATCATTACCCTAATTAATGAACAACGAAAACTATCGCAAACAGGGCCAATGATGTAAATAATGTGCAAAAAATCACGAAAATATAAATATATATAGCCACAAATTTATTTTTATCTAATCGCCACCTAATTTTTTGTTCCTAGTCGCCAGCTGAAAGAACTAGGTCATGGCTAGGTCAGAAATATAATACAACCGTGAGATATTTATTTCTATCTAGTCGCCATCTAATATTTTGTATTCAGTAACTTGAGGACCAAAGCGTTACAATGCTGGGTAGTCAATAGCTAATACGGCTAGCTAATGGCGATTCGAAACATCACTTGACTGGCTTATGGCTAGGCGGTGATGAGTTACGTTGTCCACTCGGGTTGATTTTGAAAAAATCGGCACAGAATTCTTGTTGAGACTTACGGCGACCATGCTCTTTCGGAAACAACATGCAGAGATTGGTGCAGACGCTTAAAAAATAATGATTTTGATGTGTTGAATTGGAGGCATTAGGTACTTCATGAAGACTCATCTCAGACGCTAGCCAAACTTGCAGGATCATTAGGAGTTCATCACACAACAGTTTCGAAACCTTCGAAAGTATTAGGAATGATTTGTTAAAATTAAGCATTAATTTTCATGAAAAAACAGCGAGAACTTATTGAACATGGCAATATATATATATATGCATAGCGACTTACTTTTTTTTGGAATACATCTCTAATTAGACAAACTATTAATCGGTAATTAACAACAGGATATACTCGATTATGATTTTTGGTCATCCATCAACTCAAAACTTATTAATTTTTTGTCATAATTCTTGTGGATAGTGTCGAGGATAATTTTGACTATCTTTGTAGAAAAAAAATGAGACGAATCTTTTTCTTTTATTTTCCTCGAGGACAATGCATTCAGTGAATTAAAATTAATCGAATAATTCCTAAGATGACTGCATCGCATTTTTCATTTTGTGTAAAAAAGAATCTACTTGACGCGGAATTTACGGTGTGTATATTATACGCTTCGGTGCTCCATGAAAGACACACACACACACACGGACGTTATCTTTGCACAGTCGCATGTAAAGTCTGCATACAGCTCGAGATTCGCTGGTAGAAATCCCTCACTACGTCGGTTCATCAAGAAACCGCGTGGGTCTCGGGGAGCAAAAGCGTAACGCTTACGTCACGCTTAACGACACCGAAACTCATTCCTCCGCGGCCCGCGAAAACTCGTACAAAAAGCCGTAACGACCAACGAGCAGAGTGCACCCTCTGGCCTCCCGGAAGTCCCCGACACGATATTCGGAGTCTCTTTAACTATTCAGTTTAACTTGTTACCAAAATTACACTGGCGAAATTCTCCTGGGGAAGATCAGACAAAAAACAAAAGCGCGAGTTTGCGCGGTCAACGTTCGGATGTTCCGGACAATACTCGGATGCGTGACCGCTCGGCCGCGCACTTCCTTACTCGCTGATATAAAATTGATAAAATCATAAATTCTTACTATTTCGTTAATTTTGTAATAATCTTATCGTAATGTTTCTTTTTTAATGGTTCGGTGATCTTTTGCAGTCAGCGAGGAAGCCAGTGCGTGGCTCGCAAAAAAACCTCAAATGAAGACAGGTCGAAAATAAAAACGATAAAATAGTAAGGACTGATACATTAATATCGAATCGCTGAATCATTATCGTAGAACAAATATAAAGATTAGGGTGACATAAATTTGACGCTCTGTAAATTTTTTAAAACAATTATTCCTTCTTTCTTTAGAAACAGATTTTTCAAATTTATCTCAAACTTCTAATCCAAGAATAATAATCTTCGTTCTCATAAAATAATTCTTTAAAGCTCTTCTCCGTAAACAAAATTATAAGTCGTTTTATTCGCAAAACTGAAATGGCAGCTGGTTTCCTCACATCGTAATGCTTCCCACAGTTAGTCTCTTTAGTCAAACTGCCGACTAATCGTAGCTGTACTCGGTGAAGAGCAACACCATAATACAATAATACATAATAACACATATCGTCTAATTGGTGTTTGTTACAAATTATTACAATAAATTATTCATAAAATGTAACACTTCGCTGTTTATTTTGTTTTTATGCTCCAAGGAGTTATAGAGCATGCGAGATTAATTTTTTGGCGGTAATTGTAAATTTCGAAAACCTTCAGCGACCATTCAAGCGAATATTCATTGGCCGGCCAGGGCTTTCGCGTGGTTAATTTACAAATAATAAAGCGTAAAATTCATGAGTGAGAGGTGGACGTAAAAAAAACGATTTTTTAATGAAAATTTTAATTTTTGGGAGGCCTGATCGACCTCTAAATGATTGTTGACCTCTTGAAGCTCCGGCGACAATTTTTTTTTTCTTTAAAGAAGATAATCGGACGGTGAGAAAAAGAAAAACAAATAGAGCTCAAATTTGTGCCACCCTAATGAAGATATTGAATCGCAGAGTTCTCGTCCAGCATACAGATTCCCATCGCTGTATCGTAATGAGTTCGAATGGTAAACTTTGTTCGACAAGATATTTTTTCTTCTTCCACTGAATATGCATTATCACAGAGCAGTAAAGTACCAAATGACATTCCTTATCAAAAATGGTTTTCCGTGATTTAATTTGTGTTCACAGAAAAATACTCCCGCTGGTGCTTAAAAAAAACGTTTCCACATACGTGTATTCACGTCTATGTGGGACGGCGCAAACCATTCGTGCTCGAGGATAATATTGCTCTAGGGTCGCAAAAGCACGCTTGGACTTTGCAATGCAGCGAACGTATTCGTGACCCTGCATATTCGGATCGAATTCGCAATCTTCATCATTGCGCCTAATTGCCCGGTGACTTATTTCCCCTTCTTTGTTCTTTGTTCGATGGTAACTTTTTTGTAACACACGTTGTAACATTAACCCTTGGGTGGGGTAAGCTTCAGCGTGGATGGACACCCGTCACGCAAAATGAGAAAGAAAATCGCAGCTTTTCTGCATATATAATCGAATGCAAATCCAGTGGCGTTCCAACTCTGAACGCAGTAGGTCTTTAGTGCAGTTTTTACTTAAGGCAGTATTGTTGTCTAGAGCACTGTTTTGGAGGTGATTTTTAGGAGGCATAACTGTTAAACTGTACCAGTTTTCTTCCTGAAGGTTTCCATACACGTTTATTAATCCTTCAAAAATATTTACAAATTGAAAATAAATAACAAATTTATTTTCTTGCAGGTTTGTACGTATGTTTGGAACAGTGCGCAGAAAACGCCACCAGTTGGTGACCAGTGCTGTGGACGTTGTATGAATGTGGAAAAAACTGAATATATTCTTAACCTGTGTAAGTGTTGTCGTATTTGGCACTAGATTCAGTCAAACAAAATTACAAACTAGGGGCAAGCCAAGCTTTGATTATCAATTTTTCACATTTTTTTACCATTGGGCGAGTTATATAAATAAATAAAAATTATTTCGCCTCAATTCTACTACCAACGTTGAAAAACAGTCCACTCAAGGTGAATGCCAAATCTGATCTCAATCTCTTAAATTTCAATTTCTTAAATAAAATCTTTATGAATCAATTCTCTATCGTCCGTCCAGCCATTTCCATTTGTTTTAGAACAATTCTCATAAACTTCCAAATCACGATATTTGACGCAAGGAAAAAAATGTTTTCTGATTCTTCTACGGGAGATTGGAAATTAGAGAAAAATTTATCGCAGTTTTAAAAACACGAATGCAATATAAAATAATAATTTCGAATTGCAGTGCTTTACGCCCTAATGCTTTTAAACAATTGCTATCTATTCGTGCAGTGATTATTTGAATCTTCGAAAAGAGATTCCCAAGTCATTTTTATTTTACTTAAAACACATCTCATGAGCATTTAAAGCACGACATTTGACACGAAAAACTAGTTTATACTTTAAAATCTTCCAAAGTAAATTGGAAAAAGAATTCCGAGGCCGTCAAACGAAAAACACCGGATGGATATACGAAATAATAATTTCCAATTGCAATACTAGCAATTGGAAATTGCAATACACCCTAATGTGCTTTTTGATTATTGCGAAACAGCATTCGCTCATTTGAATTGTGCTTCTTCAGTTAAACGCGTCGCGTGTACGCAATCGGCTTCTCTCACCGAGCGACTCGTGTAAGATTGCCAGGTGAGAAAAAGGAAGAACCAGTCAAAAAGTTCTCGCTCTACTCGTTTAGCGTTTAGCGAGCTTTTCCAGTATCGCGGGATCGCGATAGTTGAACGGACGGTTGGCATCTCCCGTTTCCGATTATTTTTATCCAATGCAGCGAGCTAGCTCTATATTCGCCTGGTTCGAACTCGCGCGCGAGCATGCCGAGCAATTATTGCATACTTGGCGTGTACCACATCCAGTAATTATCAGCGATCGTCCATCCGCTGAGTCTTGGCATCCGTGCGAGAACGAGAGAGACGGAGAAGAAAGAAAAAGAGAGATAGATGCGCACACCGCCGTCGATCTGCACCAGGTTGAATTTTACACCTAGTCGTATTACCCGCTCGCGCAACCGTCTTTTTGTAATCCGCCCGCAGCACCTTCGAACGGAAACGAGGATCGCATCGGAGATCCTGCCGCAAAAAGATATCGCAGCCTCCGATATCGTGGAAGCTTCTGGTGCTTTTGCTACTCGGGAAACTCGCGATATGCACGAACACCGGTGAAAAGTGGATTCCTAGCCATGCGGAATTAGCTCTCCTGCGCACGTTCGATAATTCTCGTACGTGAAAACTCCTCTGTAATCGCTAGTAAAAGCTTCACGAATCAGGGTGAAAATGTACTGGGTGTACAAATATGATTTTGCGGATTTTTAAAATAAAATAACACATTGATTTGAAACATGATAAATGATTCCTGCTTTATTAAGAGTCTGCTCCATTGGAAACTACAACGTTTGCCCATCTTCCAGGCAATAAACGGATTGCTAATAGAAGTCTGTTGGTTTTGAAGAGATCCAGTTATGAACCCAATTTTTTATTTCGTCGAAACAAGCGAACCGCGGTATAGAAAGGGCTAACGGCATAGATCGGTACAAGTAATAATCCGTGGGAGCAAAGCCTGGTGAATATGGGAGGTGAGGCGAATCTCCCAGTTTACTCCTTCTAGATAATTCTTGACGGATCCATGAACATCTAGCATTATCATGCTGTAAATTCGTGAGGCACCCAACTGCCCCTACAAGCCCCTTTGCTTTTTGACCATTCTCATGGCATTCAGGCGTTAGGAAATGCATTGTTGGATGACACTTGATGCTGCTGCTGATTCTTTTTCTATTTGATACGCATCTTCGTCCAATAATGCTTCCAATTGTACGTCTTCGAATTTTTCAGTGGCATTTTATACGGTTTATCATCCGAATCAAAATCATACTTTCCAAACTGTTAAAACCACTTTTCACACATGCTTACCGATGCAGCATGCTCTTTACAAGCATCCGAAAGCAAACGATGGCCTTCAGCTGCACTTCTCATCAGAACAACATAATGCGGTAACACGCCCCGCAAATTACTTTTATTTGGTACAAAAAAGACATTTTCTATACGATAAATATAATAACGGTTTACACTTGAGTGAGGGAGCATCAGCTGTTTTGACAGGTGCGTACAGACCTTTCGAATACAAGTATTATCAGCTTCAAGTACCAGTACGATATAGGCGATCCATCCAAAATCCGTAAAGTCATACTCTGAGTGCAGAAATTTATTGGCGAGTGTCCAGATCCTACCACATCCCTGTGGGGATTTAATAAGGACACCGCACGTAGGAAGACCACATTGGAATCCAAGTGGATTCCTCCCCATTACCTGATTGACGTAATTTGAGAATTCTTCATTTGAAATTCTCAACCGGATGACCTGCACGATGAGAATCCAATGTACGAGCGTGACGTTGTAGCATAAAGATCCAATACGATGACCCATTGGATCCCTATCAAGAAGTAGGAATAAGTATGGGAATCCAATTGGATCCCTACGATAATTTCTATACGGGTCGTACATCCAATATTACAGAAAGGCAGCATTTACGAGTCAAAATATTTGTCAAAACCAGTTACAAATGTACTTTTTTTCGTGCATTTTTAATATTATCAACAATCAGGCTTATTAGTGACTATACCGTACATATACTCTTTCTTTGTTACTTGTGTAATACTAGATAATACATGAGTTGATTACGAAGTTGACTCTAAAGTATTGGGTTGTCCGGAAAGTTCGCGCCGATTTATCAATGTGCTACCTACCCAAAATCGGCACGAACTTTCCCGAGAACCCAATAGTCATTTTTCTTCCTTTCATGATTCATTTCTTTATTTTACTTGACATGCCATGGATGTTGATTCGTTTGCAGTAAAGTGAATATAGGCATTGGATTTCTTTACATCCGCAGTTATTTATTATTTACCCTCCCCGTTCACATAACAACGCTTTAATATTTTTTGGACGAAACAACCAATAAAAGCGACACTCTCGATATATGGCAATTCCTTCATCGCTTTAAAAACTCAGACAAATTATGTATGTATGCATCCAAATAACGCAGATGCCCGATTCGTGCAGGACGAAGAACTGCTATAAAGAAATTGCCAATGTTGGGGAGAATTGAGCATTCCGTCGATGAATGTTGAAGGATCCTGACTCCTTCGGAGACACAGACACGTTCAAAAAAACAAACTTCGAAATTTCCGTAAGTTTTACTAAATAATTTTCGAAAAAAATGCAGAAGATCGACACGATTGCTCGCGTAGAATCGCAAAATTGCGCTTGAATTTGGCTGTCAATGGAGGCACTGAATAAGTCAGCAAGAGGAATAAACTACGACCAAATTTACGCTTTTTTACAAGAAAGTGTGATAAATGACACAGACTCTTTTTTTCAAAAAAGAAATACTAAATCTTTAAAAAACGAGTATTCGTCCATCTAAAAGCGAAACAAAGATCTCCCAGCCGAGAAGCATCTCACAAAATTGATCAAGCTCTCGATACACTGCAAATCCGAGTGTGTTGTTTTAACCCGGTTACATGTGTTACATCTTGTGGTCACTATTCACACATTTCCGAGTGTGTAATTTCGGGATTCGCTTAATGCCCTTTATGATACACACTTAAGTGTATTATTTTTATGCGTATTAGATATGTTATCTGATTACTTTTTAAAACTGTGGGTTGAAAGCATGACAGGCCGTCTACTGTACGCATAAAACATGTCATAAATCCAAAATTAAATGAAATACTCAATTTAGAGTTCTAGCTTGATGATTTTACATCGTCATTCGTTATTCCTTGACTTCCTGAAATGATTTTATTCAAAGACAATATTTCGCCTACACATGGAATCGAGCCCTACACAACCTACACATGGAATCGAGACCTACACAACCTTTCTGCCTATACTACGCACCCTGCCCCTACACTACCGAGTGTTTGTAGCGTCTTGATCGCAAATGTGACATAAGAGACTAAATTAACCCCTAGGGCTATCTTTTGTATCACATAAAACTATATTAATTGGTTAATGTCATTGCGATCATTAGAGAGTTTTATTAAATATCATGCTGTAACATTTTTCAAGTGTACCTATATACATCGAGGGGTTTTCACGTGAAACGGAGAGGGTGGGTAGAGAAATTATATATATATATATATATATATATATATATATATATATATATATATATATATATATATATATATATAAGATTATGTATGGTATTTTACAATTGACATGTAAATTTTAAGATATTTAAATCGGATCAACATGTTATCGCAATAACATGTTAAAATTTAATGCGGTTCAAGTCTTTAGGGATACACATAAAATGTGTTTTGCTGTAAAACACAAAACTGCGTTATTTTCAGTTGTCTATGGCATTTACACGTGTCAATTCCTAAAATGACACACCTTACGTGTAACAAATAATACACTTGGATTTGTAGTGGAGAGTTTGAGAAACGAATAATGTCAATGCAGCAGTGACCGTTATCCCGTAAAACTGTCAAAGTAAACATATCTCCCAATAACCGTAACAATTTGTCTCGGAAGCCTTCGAGAATGGTGCTTTTTACCTGGATATTGGTCATATCTCGTGGCAATGAACCTTACGCTACGATCCTCGATGTTGGAAGGCTGGGCGCGAGTTCTCGGGTGCACGCAGCGCGGGAACGAGAGTCCTGGATCCTCTCTCGTGCGCGCGCGGTCCCCGAGTCTGTACATATGCGTCTTTCGAGATGAAGCAAGAGTCTTCTT
>CALYCA010000226.1:0-33617 GCA_944452715.1 Ophion slaviceki | reverse complement strand
CGACGTTTGCATGTACTTCGGTATTAGAACGGAATTCAACGCCGGATTAATTCGCAGCTCTTGCTCGGTGAAGTTGAAGAGCGGTGGGAGGGGACGGTCGTTCGGTAACACCACGCCGGGCTTCCGGAGCTCGTTGAAGAAGGGATGAGCGCAAGCGGTCAGTGGCGTTATTCGCAACGGTGGCGTGTACTCCAATAGACGAGCGACCAGCTCCATCGCTTCGGGCGGCGTACGCGCCCTGAATACCTGAACGGGGCAATGAAAAAAAAAACAAAAGAAAGAACGTTATTAATATCGTTAAATGCGAAGAGGCGCGCGCGCGCTGTCTCGCGGAGGGGGAGGGGCGGAAATAAAAAACAGAGATTGAGGATGTAAATCGAGCACAGGATCCACAATGTGAAACAATTGATCGTGTCCAAGTTTGCGTCGTTGGAATTCACCGGGAATTCTTCTTTTTATTCATTCTTTTGAATTAGTGTATATATATATTTTTGCTGGTTGTGGTTGTTTGGGTTTCTTTGAGATAAGCATCCTGGAAAAGGGTTTTGATTGCAAACACTTCATTGTCAATGCATTCCAACGATGCAAACTTCAACATATAATTGTGTGCCAAGATCTGTGTGTGTAGGTGTGTGTGTGTGTGCGCGTGTGTTTGTGCGTAAATATTAAACCGTTTGAAGAAAATAACGAGTATCACTTTTCATATTCAACGACAGTTGCTTAAGGCCTCAGGCCACAGTAACGGGTATAAAATCATGTGCGAATTTAATGTTTTTTTCCTATGATAAAGTGATGCACTCATAAAATTAAGTGCACATCTATTTAGTATGAATATCAAGCTGCTAGAAAATGTATATATTTTTTTTCGATGTACAAAATGGCCGACTACTAATATTTTCTTCTGGTACATTTTTTTACGCGCTCCGCGGCGTGACATTTAGCATCCACAATTTTTTATCTAAAACAAAAAACGAAAATTCTCGTCAATTTACATTAGAATACCTAGAGAAGTACGTAAGGAATTTAAAAAATATTGTTTTATCCAAAAGTTGTAGGTATTTGAACTAAAGAAATGAATTTTCAGTGAAAAATTTCGTTATAACTGCTCATAAAAGAAAAAGTTTTCGATTAATCAGAAATTCCGTACGTACTTCTCTGCGAAATGCAGTTAGGAACATAACTTTTAAATTTGAAGTAAATCGAGTGAAAATTGTTGAAGTTATTCGTCACGCCAATTGGAAAAAAGCTGTTTCGAGAAGTTTCGAGTAGTTCGCCATTTTGTACATCGAAAAAAAAAATTTTCTAACAACTTGATATTCGTGCTAAATAGATGTGTAATTAGTTTTATGAGTGAATCACTTTTTCATACGAAAAAAAAAATTGTTAAATTCGCACATCACTTCATACCCGTTACTGTGGCCTAAGGCCTTAACGGAGCATCCCTCTCTGGAAGCCCAATTTGAAGGGTCAGAATGATGATTTTTTTCCTAGTAAAGCATTGGTGGGTAAAAAAATCCCAGCATGTTGTACACATGTTTGTGGTTACAATGTAATTTTTTTGAAAGAAAATCTTATAAAGTGTTCGTGGTGCTGCAGTCCTCCAGCGGCGAGGCCCGAAACGGCGGGATCTCTACCAGGCTCAAATGTAATTTGAAACGAAAACAAAAACATTTTTCTTCAAATATATCCAACCGGCTACGGGTTCACGATCCACTTTTCAAAATTTCGAAAAATACGAAAAATGACAGCCTCCCCAAAGAAAACCTTATTTTTCTCTTGAAAAACAGCATGCTTTTTGAACGCTCACTGTGCAAATTCAAGTCAATAGTGTAAATGTTACTCAAGATATCAATCGCGCCGTGTCAAGATATGTAGTTTGGAGATAATCGCGTTCAAACTCGACGGATCGCGGTAAACCCGACGCACACTGTGCCACAAAAATAGGTGTAACTTTGTTAATTTTTAGAATTTCAGGGGCCGGTAGGTCTTAAAATATTCTCGAAAGTTCACACCATAACAATATGCAAAAATAAACGATTTTTAAAAGTTTCCAGAGAGGGATACCCCTTGACGGGCTACATCTACCTAGGTGGGTAAAGAATTGCATTTTCCAAAAGTATTTTTTTCGCCATCACCTTTTACCTATATTCCCTGGAAATTTCATTGAAATATTCCTAAAATTGGAGAAGACACAGCTTCTAACAGTCGAGCGGGCGAGCGGTAGCATCACCAAACTGCAAACTTTAAGGCGGGATATACATTTACAACGATAAAAAAATCGATTTCTTTTTTTTTCTTTAAACGATAGAACTATATATGTAGAATATTTTCCTAAAGTTTGAAAGCGAAATTCGAAAAACTTCCAACGTTACAGCCCGTCAACGACGTGCCTCACCGCTCGGATTCGGAGCGGGCGTGAACTTCAAACGCGTTTTTCTCAAAACTGCATTATCGAAAATGGCGTGCAGGATTACTCAAAAACTATTAAGCCGATTGAGTTGAAACTTGGTAGAAATATCGATAATATTGGTACCTTCTACTTGACGAGAATTGTTTTCGAAAAATTGAAAAAAAAAAACTACTTTTTTAATCCACATTTTACAGAAATGTTGCTTGATATGTTGATTTTTTTTGTAAATGCGTGCACGTTTTCTTAAACTTGCATTTTCTTCATCTTAATTGCCGTCACATAGAAGCTATACTATTGATGATAAATTAATTTTAAAAATTGTTTTGTATACTTAAATATACTATTAAAGTATACCCAAAGTTTGATAATTGTAGAATAATTATTTCTTAGTTTAAAAAATCCCTCAATATTGCTTATTTTTTTCCTGTCTGAATGTATATCCCGCCTTAAACGCGTTTTCCTCGAAGCACTGTTTTCAAAGTCGGTGGACATGACATCTCGAGAACCACTCGGTGGATTGTTTTCAAATTTACAGGATATACGACGAGAAACATTTAAAGATCGTTGACGATCTCACCTTTTTTAAATCGATCTTCATTTTTTAATAGTTACGCAAAAATTACGACCTTTTCATAGAATTTTTTTTTCTTGTAATTCATAGTATGCTCGAGTTTCAATTGGTCGCCACGTTGTTAAAAATAAAGATTAAAAAAATCGACGATCGTCAACGACTCGTATGTATTGTTAACTTGAACAACCTGTTTGGTTTTAAGATTTCAGATGGGCCGTTTAAGCTGAAAAGTGTCCATCGCCAAAGTTTGCGAAATTGTTTTCCATCATCTGCCGGCGGCCCCGTTTTCGTCGTTATTCTGTCTACTTTTGTAATTGTTTTTCAATGGCTCTCAATATATGTACCTTTGTGTTTGAAAAAATGCCTTTCTTTTTCACCAACCGTTACCCTTTAAAAAATTCGGGATCTTGCCAATTTTTTTCGGGCCTCTGGGTAAATGTAGCCCCTTAAAACGAGGCTCGTCACATCTTTCTTTACGAATGCCGCGTTCAAACATTGGCATTTCGATAACCGTCGACAGTCGAGGCTTGAAAGAGTTCAAGACTCGCGACATGGCGCTGAAAACCAAATTTTTGTCAAGCATCTACGTTTTTTCCGTGTGTAACTTCCATTTTTGTAACTTTGCGACCATCCTGCCCTCCGAAAATTCTGGAACGCTTATTTCAAAACGAAGCACGCGTAAAAACAATGGCGTTGAAGTATGCATCGTGCGAACGCAACGAAACATATTTTTTTTTTTCATATTGGCCAACCATTTCTTTGGCGGATTTGGGCTACAAAAAGCATTCAAACGTTTATCAGGATCTTTTTCAAAAATCTACAACATGAATTTGCCAAGAAAATATTTTCGAGAATAATAAGAATAAAAAAGAATTTTCGCAGCGTTCCAACGACGCAAACGTCAACACCGTTGAAAAGATATGATTGCTTCGCTAATCGTTTGCCCCGATACTTGGTGCCACGTGAATTTTCAGCGGACAAATTGGTTGCGATGAACTGCCTCTAGAAAAAAATAAAACGATGAAGTGCCAACGATGTTGTAACTGTAAAGGTAAGACGTATGGATGTATAATGAATGGTGACAATTTCTGGTCACAGTGCGGAGTGATAGCTCGGATGTCATGATTATGAAAAAGAAAAAGTAACGGCTCGTGTTACGATCACACGTTATTTTCAGCTTTCTGCACATTGCGCATGTCATCGTCGCTAGTCGTCAATCGGTAGTGTAGTATTGCCACTGGTTTACGGTTGGTTTTAATTTGAGAAAACAAACAAAATTCCCTCTCGAGCGATTGGAGTAAGTGATTCATTTTTGGTTTGCCTCTCACAGACCCGGGTGTTTTTTTTTTTCGTTTTCTTTTCAAGCAAATTGCACATTGGAACGTCCGTTAGTACTGTTAGCTGTCTCACGAGAATAAAAAAAAATCATATATACGTTGTGTAATATGAAATAAAATTTGAGGTTTTTCGAGGGGTGTTGTTTTTCTTTTCATCGTTCAAGAGGAGGGTGCGACGTAAAGAAATCAACATAGCGAGAGACGCCGTACATGGTCCTCGTATGTGACGAAAAAAAAAATACTCTACGTCCGCTGGCTAGTGTCAACTTGGATGCACACGACCATTATCGCTCCAATATCGGTGTACGTTATCTCCCTTCCTTCTTTTATTTATTTTTTGTTGCTCTTGTTGGTTAAGCGGATTGGGCCAAACGTGAAATTCAGATAAATAAAGAAAAAAAACATGTTCGTATAAATATAAATATATATGTTGAATACTTGAACAATAATTCGTGGCAGCCATACTCGTAACACGTTCCATGTGAAATCACTTACTCTAATCTTTTGGTGCTTTGTGGAACACCTTGGCGCGCTCATTCGTTGGAGCATGTACTGTAACCACGAGTACAATAGGATCTTTGATGAAACGGTGTCAACCACGGGATCGGGAATATCAGTGTGAAATCGTTGGGAGGTTCATTAAATATATTACGATTGGGCGAAAAGACCATCAGTTTTTGAGGATGAATATTAACGTCTTCGTTATCGGATGTTAGATTCGAGTTTTATCGTTGCAACATTGCAAATTCGAGAAGCGAATGCGAGGAAAATAAGAAACTGCAATTGAGGTGGTACGTGCACAGCAACTAGTCGAAAGAGTTTCGCTTTGTAATGTTCAAACAGCCCTGTTTAGATGTCGAAAAGATCCTAATGCGATAGATTCATCGCGTTATCACTTTGGTGCAGAATCAGTCCTTCCCTAGCTGACTGACTAATCAGTGCGGCTCACTCCAGAATTCTCTGTTGAACATTTGGTGACCGCGATTTTTTTCCAATATCGTTTTAAGGGGTTAGCCTACGGCGAAAATGTCAAAAGATCGTTCGTCGCTTGCGGCAATTTAAATTGAAGAGAAGGAATCGCAGGTTGAAGGTAAACTTATGATTACAGCGGTAGAATTAAGAAAGCTTTTAAGTCCTCAGGCGGGTATAAAATCATGTGCGAATTTAACAATTTTTTTCCGTATGAAAAAGTGATTCACTCGTAAAATTAATTACACATCTATTTAGTACGAATATCAAGCTGTTAGAAAATATATCATTTTTTTTCGATGTACAAAATGGCCCACTCCTCGAAACTTCTCGAAACAGCTTTCTTCCAATTGGCGTGACAAATAACTTCAACAATTTTCACTCGATTAACTTCAATTTTAAAAGTTATGTTCCAAATTGCATTTCGCAGAGAAGTACGTACGGAATTTCTGATTAATCGAAACCTTTTAATTTTATAAGCAGTTTATGAGCAGTTATAACGAAATTTTTCACTGAAAATTCATTTCTTAAGTTCAAATACCTACAACTTTTGAATGAAACGATATTTTTTAAATTCCGTACGTACTTCACTAGGTATTCTAATGCAAGTTGACGAGAATTTTTGTTTTTTGTTCTAGGTGAAAAATTGTGGATGCTAAATGTCACGCCGCGGAGCGCCAAAAAAAAAGTTAACCAAAGAAAATATTACTAGTCGGCCATTTTGTACATCGAAAGAAAAATATATATTTTCTAACAGCTTGATATTCATACTAAATAGATGTGTAATTAATTTTATGAGTGAATCACTTTTTCATACGAAAGAAATGGTTAAATTCGCACATGATTTTATACCCGTTACTGTGGCCTAAGGCCTTAACGCGATTTCTCGACATCTAATGAACGGATTGACTTGAAATCTGGTACACTTATTCAGTGTAGTAATAGTTTAGTCTTGACCGACGTTTTTCTTAACAGTTTTTTTTTTCATTAGTTATTAACAATGTCACTTTCCTCGAAAAATCGAAACAAATTCAATTTTCTTTTATTACTGAAATATGGTAACAAAAAAGCTCGGTTAAGTCTTAGCCAATATTCCCTATTTTAAGAAAAAAAAAACTCTTTTCTATTTCAGATCAACCGGGTGGCCAAAATCAAGTACACCGTTGAGCCCCTCACGTTCAAAGGTCCTTCACGAAATTGTTTATCATTTCTGCGATTATTATTTTTTTACGCACTTTGGTACACAACTGTGTTAATTTACATCCAAATAAAAGACGAAACGATTTTTCGATCATGTTACTTATTGCTTCAGAATTGATTTTCTTAAATAACCCTGATTTTCGGGTCGGCACAGTAGTCTAAGCACTTAATCCTCCAAATCGCTGGAATACGTTACGCATTTTATTTCGATTGTCATCCAATTGCGAGACGCAAGTAAAACTGACCTAGAGAACGGTCATGGTGCTTTTCCCCCAAGGTAAGATGCTAACTCTTAAGGGATCATCACAGTGTAAAATCTTTAAAAAAATCGTATTTTGCATTGTCCGATAGTGTACACGGTTATAAACATGGACCTGGCATCGCCGATTGATCGTGAGTTGGCAATTTATATGAAAATTCTGCACTCGAAACCGTAAATGCGTTTTTTTTTTTTTTCGAAAAGTTGTTTTACAGAACGTCATTTTTGAAACGGCATTTTCAATTTTTTCGTACACTCTCAAAGGAAGAGTTTTCAAGCTATCCGTCTCAATTTTTGACACAACATTCTTCACGCCATTCTTTATCTTGCTGCGGAAGCTTTTGTTTAACGAAAAACTGTCGAAAAAATAGGCTAAATTCGATATGTTTTTTCAAACCGCCACCATTTTATCAATGTTGATTTTTAAAAAACCTTCATAGCAAGATAGCGGCTTTCAATCTGATTACTAATCTTTTTACAAATTTCGTTTCAGATTATATTTACGGCCAGAACCGTGTACACCGCGAGGACTCCTTTTTTTCGTATTAGCGTATTTCAACGATCGCGAAAATCAGCTATTCTCGACCCGTCACACTGTGATGATCCCTTAAGGGATAACACCACTCTAGGATTGTGCAAACATCGTTTTTTTGGACTTAAAAAATACTTTCGGGTCATAAAAACAATATGCAATTGGTCCTGTAGCGATTTTTTTTTAAAGCTCAATTATCTATATTGCCGCAGCGCCTCGGACTTCTTTCAGGCGCCTCGTACAACTGTAAATGCGTTTTTCTCGAAACCACTTTTTCAAACTGGGAGGACGGATTACTCGAACGCCTTTGCATGATTCGATGTGAAATTTTTATAGTAGCTTAACGATTACATTCTCTATGGGAGTACGTAGCCGTTTTTTGATTAAATGTAAACTTTTTTTTTCATAAACAATTTACTGCTTATTTTTGGGCAACAAATCGCTTTATTTCTTTAAATGTGCGCCATTTTTTTTTTCAAAATTTGATTTAAAAAATCCCTACGTAACCCCATAGCTAATAATATATAGCTTATATTTTTTTTTTGGTTTTTGTTTCTTTACGAGAAAATCGTCCTCCCGTGAAGCTATTTATAAAAAACACGTTTTTCAAGATGGGCTCTGTCGCCGCAATTTTGCATGAAAGTTATAATAATTTTTGTTCATACTTCAATATGTGTTACATAAACCCTCTCAAAAGAAATCCTATTCCTTTTTTCATACTCCCAAAATAAATTGTCAAAGTTAGGCCTTATTTTCTGCCGCTAGAGTGGTGTTATCCCTTAATCGTCGATTTTACATTCATTTGTGTAGCCTGAATAGCTGGTGACCTTTGATGGTTTAGAAGTTTGCACCGTTCGAATGCGACAAAATTTCTTTTTCTTCATTAATTTTCTTACTTTCATTATTTCTAGGATTTACTATCCTAGAATCTAGTGTGACAAAAAAGATTTTGTAATACAATCAAAATGAGGAAATAAAAAAGCGAAGGAGGATTTTCGTTGCGTTTCAATGCACCACCAGTAGCATGTAAAAAATATTAAGGGGAGGGTAGGGGTTTGCACTTTTGAAAAATCGATTTTTTTTGTCTTTTCTTATAGTTAAACATTTCAAGAGTATAATCCCAAAATTTCAAGTCGATCAGAGCAAAACTCTCGAAGTTATTGACCAATTAGTCCCGCTCCTCTAACACTGTAGCTCCGACTTCTCTAAACTTCAAACGCGTTTTTCTCGACACCGCTTTTTCAAAGTCCGCGTTTACTGCCATTTGAAAACTACATGACCGATTTATTTCAAACTTGGTACACACTGTCTACATATAAAATACCTCCCCCCAACGGTTAGTTTGAGATTTTTTTTTTACATTGAGGGGTGGAATGTCATTTCCACCCCGAAAGGAAATGACATGTGGAAATGACATTTTTCCGAAAGGAAAAATGACGGATTTTCACCCCGTCATTTTTACATTGACGGGGTGGAAATCCGTCATTTCCACCCCGAAAATGACGGATTTTTTCGTGAAAAATAGCACTTTTCACTTTACATGACCACCAAAAATTTAGAAATGAAAAAAAATATATCAAATACCGTTGAAGGGAGGATTTGATGATACTTTGACTAAATTTTAATGGTGATTGATTTCATATAATTTGTAGCTGAGATACAGTGAACACCGGAAATCGTGTTTTTCCAAAGGCGTTCTTGGAAAAGCTTTGTCACCGGCTTGTTTGTGGATATTTTCGCGTACAAATTTCACGGAATGTTCTTGAAACGACACTTAACAATGTACAAAAGGTTTCAATAAATTTACTCTATCCATATGGATGAAAAAAATTCGCAAAAAAGTGTTTTTTTTTCCCGCTGAAACCCCTACCCTTCTTAAGCAGCGATCTCATAATCGAGTACGTGCTCGTACTACCGCAATCGTCGTGATGAAATCGAAAAACGAGAACGTAATCGACGAAGTATTGGAGAAGTTTGTCAATGTGAGCCGTCTCGGTGAGAACAGTGGCAAGAACAAATGTTGCGATAAACTCTCGAATCGCGTATCCGTATGGTCCTGTCTGTGTCCCGAATTGCAGATAAAGGGCGACGTTGCGACCTCGACCTCGAATGGTACATGGAATTACCTTTTGCCAGGGATGTGACTTGATCTGCGGAAATTTGAATTCGGTGTAGTTGGGATTCATCTCTCTTATCTGATCGCGCGATGGCGTGCCGAGTACTTTTATTATCTCGACAAGTTGATCAACGCCACTGTCGCCGGGGAATATTGGCTGGCCGAGCAAAAGCTCAGCCAGTACGCAGCCCGCGCTCCACACATCTGGAAAAATGATAAACTTTAGTATATTGCAACTACGATACGTCGACGTTATTCTTCAATGATTTCTATCGCATCAGCGTTGACAATTGTCGTTCGGTCTGCCCAATTATTTAAAATTCGAAGCGATACTACGAATTAGAGAGTACCTTTCGATCAATGATACTTTGAAAATCGATTTAACCGCCTACATCTAGATGGATAAAAAACTTGCATTTTCCAAAAATATTTTTACTCGATAGTATCACCTTTTAGCTCGATTCCCTAAAAATTTCATTGATATATTCCTAAAACTCTTTGATGATCTTACTTTTTTTTTAATCAATCTTCATTTTTTAATAGTTACGTAAAAATTATGACTTTCTTCATAGTTTTTGTATGCTTGAGTTTCAATTCGTCGCCACGATGTTAAAAAAATATATTTTAAAAATCGACGATCGTCAACGACTCGTATTGACTGTTAACTTGAATAGCCCGTTTGGTTTTTAGATTTCAGATGAACCGTTTTAGCTGGAGAGTGTCCACCGCGAACGTCGCGAAAAAGTTTTCATCATCTGCCGGCGGCCACGTTTTAGTTGTTTTTATGTATTTTTTGGTGATTTTTTCAGCGCTCTCGTCACGTTTCTTTGTGTTAAAAATCAATGCGTTTTCACCAACCGTTTCTCAGATTAAAAATTCGTTATTTGCCCTTTTTTCGGGCCTCGAAGTAGATGGAGCCGCGTAAATACAAATCCTTTTATTTTAGATCCTAAGAACGTAGTGTTAAAATTTCGAGTCGAAATTTCGATTATTTTGAATTTTACTAAATGTTTTTCGAAACCTTTGGAACAGTCTATCTCAAAACGGAAAAATATTTTTTTTAAACTGTTATTCTTCGACCGTTTTCGATGGAACCCCCTTAAAACATAATACTTTTATTTTAGATCCCAAGAATTTGATCCCAAGAAGTGTTCAAATTTCAAACCGAAATTCCGAATATTTTGGTTTTACTGAATGTTTTTTTACTTAATGATTTTACTAAATGTTTTTTGAAAGCTTTAGTTTATCTCAAAACGAAAAAAAAACCGGCATTCTTCGACCGTTAAAAAAATACTTTTATTCTAGATCCCAAGGAGTGTCAAAATTTCAAATCGAAATTCCGAATATTTTGGATTTTACTAAATGTTTTTCAAAAACTTTAGACCAGCTTATCTCAAAACGAAAAAAGTGTGTAGTATTCTTCGATCTTTTGATCTGAGGATAACCTCAAAAGAAAAATGGTCAACAAAAAAGCAAAGATCGGAGAGTTTAAATAAATTGAGCAAAGTTTCGATCAATTGACGACACGGTTTATCAGAAAATAACTTTGCACGTTCGCTTCGATCCTTAGCTCGAGCAGTTTTCAACGGATATTTGTGGAAATGGCTAAAATTCTTGATTCGCGTCGTTGACGTGATGACCGAGATACACAACGAAACAGAAGAGGCAAATTCACCGATTTTCGTGGTGTAGTCGATAGCACCGAATATGAGTTCGGGGGCGCGGTAATAGCGACTGCAGATGTAAGACACATTAGGCTCTCCTCTGACCAGATGTTTCGCCGAACCGAAGTCACACAGTTTCAGTACTCCCGTTTCTGGATCCAAAAGCAGATTCTGTGGTTTTATGTCCCTGTGGCAGATTCCCAAAGAGTGGATGTACGCCAAGGAACGGAAAAGTTGATACATGTACAGCTGGAAGAAAGAGAACGCGAAGAAAAAAAAACATTAATCCAAGATCGAATCGTGAAAAATAATATGGAAGTTTGGCATCGTTGGAGTGAAAATGATTTTCCTTTGAGGCCTTAAGCCACAGTAACGGGTATAAAATCATGTGCGCATTTAACAATTGTTTTTCGTATGAAAAAGTGATTCACTCATAAAATTAATTACACATCTATTTAGTATGAATATCAAGCTGTCAGAAAATATATATATATTTTTTTCGATGTACAAAACGGCCGACTACTCGAAACTTCTCGAAACAGCTTTTTTCCAATTGGCGTGACAAATAACTTCAACAATTTTCACTCGATTTACTTCAAATTTAAAAGTTATGTTCCTAATTGCATTTCGCAGAGAATTACGTACGGAATTTCTGATTAATCGAAAACTTTTCATTTTATGAGCAGTTTATGAGCAGTTTATGAGCAGTCATAACGAAATTTTTCACTGAAAATTCATTTCTTAAGTTCAAATACCTACAACTTTTGAATAAAACAATATTTTTTAAATTCCGTACGTACTTCTCTAAGTATTCTAATGTAGATTGACGAGAGTTTTTGTTTTTTGTTCTAGGTAAAAAAATTGTGGATGCCAAATGTCACGCCGCGGAGCGCCTAAAAAAGATAACAAAAGAAAATATCAGTAGTCGGCCATTTTGTACATAAAAAAAGTCGAACAGCTTGATATTCATACTAAATAGATGTGAAATTAATTTTATGAGTGAATCACTTTTTTATACGAAAAAAGTTAAATTCGCAAATGATTTCATACCCGCTACTGTGACCTAACCCCTTAATTGCCCAATTTTTTCGAGAACCCTCATGAGATATCTAAAGTCTGCACGTGCGAGAAGATATTTCCCGTAACGATAAAAATAAAGCAGACAATGACAAAGTATCTTCGTTGCGTTCCAGGGACACAACAAACTTCAATAGTACCGTAAAACGGTACTCCTCACGTTTAATGTTCCGTTAAGACGAAATGACACACTCTGAGAAATTTCGACGTCGCGCTTTAGTACTCTGTCTGTTGTTACCGACATGACACCGCCGCCTGCCGTTAGAGGCCACCCCTGCCTCGTATTGGCTCCGTGCGCAACACCAGCGCCGCGTAGCGTTCGTACTTTTGTCGGCCCTGTCAAAGCCTCTGTGATTGTGGTTATAATATTGTGATGAATTATAAAAATTACAATCGCGCCTCAATTGCATTAAATTTGTTTGCACTAAAGCGGGAGCCTGAAGTAGAAGATCCGAAGAATCGTCTTTTTATTGCTTAAATCAATAGATGAACTATCCAAGAATATATTTACAAAGTTACAGAGGCCAATTGTGAATATTTTCGAAGATACAAGGCTAGACGTAGAGAAGCCATTGATATTTGATATTGATATTTGATCCTATTGAAAACTTTGAAGCGCGTTTTCTCTAGTTTTCATTTTCACGATTTTTCCAAATTGGCGAGCGTGATAGTAAAAAAAACTAAACGACCTATTGAATCAAACCAAAGTTTATTTTCTTCAGTATCAAGATCTCTTCAAAGTAAATGAAAAAAGTCGTTGAAAAAGTCTTTTTCAACAATATTTATAGGACGTTAAAGTGTTTTTTTTTTTCAAGTATTTTTTTTTAACCTGAGAAACGTTATAATTTCATGATTTTTTCAGCTTTTTCTTAATTCACCCAGAATAAAAATATATCACAATTGAAAATTTTTTGGTTTATTTGGTTCAGTCAAGAATTACGAGCCGCATCTTTCGCGCTGATTGGGCACTGCAGTGGCAAGAAGCATATGGAATAGGCTGATAAATCTGCAGTCATTTATTGTTTCGTTTATTTTTAAATTTCATTTTAAATCATTTATTTTCATTTATGTTAAAAAAATTCCCGAAATAACGCTTTTTTGGACCTTATATGAATTCGTCTGGCCAAAGACTGCAAGAAGTGTTTCCTTCCACTAAAAAAGGTAAGGTGTAAAAAAAAGGTAAGTAAAATTTCCTCGAAATGAATATTTTTGTTTGCTTGTAATTTTGCCATGAGGCGAGAAAAATGAAGCTATTGCCCATTACATTACATTCAGTAATGTAAAAAAATGACATTATATTTTGTAATGTAAACATTGTCCATTACTCATTACATTCCATTTTGTAATGTGAAACATTTTCATTGCAAAATGCAATGTAATGTGTAATGACAAAAATTTCGTTATACATTACATTGTAATGGGCAATGGATTTTTTTTCACACTACAAAGTGTAATGTAATGAGTAATGGAAATGTTTTACATTACAAAATTTAATGTAACGAGTAATGGAATTTGTTCACATTAATAATGTAATGTAAGAAATCTCCATTACTCATTACAAGGCAATATGGATTAGATCGGGTCAGATCGACCCCGTGCAAAAACCTCTGCCCCTAATGGGAAACGAATGATAATTCTCATTACATTGTAATGAGCAATGGATATTTTTTACATTGTATTGCATTAGTAATGTGAAAAAATTCCATTACTACATTTTCATTACTCATTACATTATACTTTGTAATGTAAAATAATTACATTGGAATTTGTAATGTAAAAAATGTCCATTGCCCATTACAATGTAATGTGTAATGACATTTTTGTCATTACACATTACAAAATGTAATGTAATGAGTAATGGACATTTTTGACATTACAAATTCCAATGCAATGAATTAATAGAAATGTTTACAGTACAAAATATAATGTAATGAGTAATGGATATTTTTAACATTACAAAATCCAATGTAATGAGTAATGGCAATTGTTTTACATTACTGAATGTATTGTAATGGGCAATGAAAATGTTTTTCATTACAAAGTGTTAAGTAATGAGTAACGAAAACGCTAATGCATTACAAAAAGTAATGAATTATTTGCAACCCTAGTTACCAGCATGCGTTTCGCCACGATTGTCAACGCTCACAAATGCGACAGTTTTCGGAACTTTTCGCAGTCATTTTTCCACCGAATGCAACGCTTCGAGTGTCAAAATGTGCGTTTCTATCGTGGCTTAGGTCGAGTTGCTATTTGATTTGAGATTAGCCCAACCGAAAATTCACTCCCTAAACCCTTTCGCTTGCAACTTTCCGTGGTTAATCGATCGGCGGTTTTTTTCCAACGACACGAATGTCCGGTCACTCTTCCCACAGTGATCCGACGTCGACTGTGAAAGCATCGAATCATTCGAACTAGCCACTAAAAAGTGGCATGAACTTCTCACGGATTTCTTTACCGGCGTAACAGTGTGTCATTTCGTCTTCGACTCATTGAACTTCACGAGTGCCCTCCCTCGTTGTTTCATCGTCATTATCATCAAATTTTCCCGGCTACCCATGGCGGCGTTCGTCAATTTTTGTTACCATCCTCATCGAGTCCAATGTCGGCCGATCCTCCGAAGCGATATTTCGAAGCGCTCACCTTTATAAAATGTATCGGTATCGTTTGCTTGCTCTTGCTGTACTGTCGAGCGACTTTGTACACGGTTTCAGGTATGTATTCCAGCACTAGATTGAGGTAAACCTCCTCCTTCTGAAAAACATTGTCCCCGAATGGGGCAGAGAGTTAGATCGTGGCGTTTCGAGGGAAGAAACGAGCGAAAACGAACGTGCGCCATCGTCGAGGCACGAGGATAATAAACTTAAAATGAAAATACAGAAAATGGCTTGTCAAAACTCAGAGGCGATATCCTACTGGCGAAAAAATCACGCAAAATTTACGACACGACCATGAATTCGATCGGAGTGTTGCGTATCCTACAGGCAATCAAAGCTGACCTTTTATTTATGTTCGATCGTTACAATCGATGCAGCTTGCGATCTTCGCTCGTTAGTTAGTGCCCTCGCAAGTCCAAACACACACTCTTGTTTTTTTTTTTTTCAATCAAGATTTCGAAATCAGAAGAATAGAAACACACACGCACGCACAATCCTCTATAGTCTAGCGAAAGCAGCGTTAGGCTTTGAAACAGGCGGATCAGACTGTTTTTAAAAATCATCGTTTCTATCTTTCCCCACATCTGGTTTTTTTTTTTTTCGTCAACGGTCATTATTTGCTTTAGTGACTTTTCCGAAAAATGAGTTGAACTTTTTTTTTACTACTTTCTCATTAAGTGGGTTATAAATGATGATATTCAGTCGGGGGAAGCTGAAATTTTTGTTAAACATATTTTTCATTAAGGCATTAGGCCACAGTAACGGGTATAAAATCATGTGCGAATTTAACAATTTTTTTTTTCGTATGAAAAAAGTGATTCACTCGTAAAATTAATTACTTATCTTAGAAAAAATATATATATTTTTTTTCGATGCACAAAATGGCCGACTACTCGAAACTTCTCGAAACAGCTTTTTTCGAATTGGCGTGACAAATAACTCCAACAATTTTCACTCGATTTACTTCAAATTTAACAGTTATGTTCCTAATTGCATTTCGCGGAGAAGTACGTACGGAATTTCTGATTAATCGAAAACTTTTCATTTTATCAGCAGTTTATGAGCAGTCAAAACAAAATTTTTCACTGAAAATTCATTTCTTAAGTTCAAATACCTACAACTTTCGAATAAAACAATATTTTTTAAATTCCGAACGTACTTCTCTAGGTTTTCTAATGTAGATTGACGAGAATTTTTGTTTGTTGTTCTAAAAAAAAATATGTTCGCCTAAAAAAAATAATAAAAGAAAATATCAGTAGTCGGCCATTTTGTACATCGAAAAAAAAATATATATTTTTTCTAACAGCTTGATATTCATACTAAATAGATGTGTAAGTAATTTTATGAATGAATAACTTTTCCAACGATTTTTTTTTTACATACCCGTTACTGTGGCCTAAGGCCTTAACAAAAAACGTTGAAAGAAATTTTGTATTTTTCAAAAACACAAGATCGAAGCATAATAGAAGATCGAGATCGGAGTTGGTGTAAGCGTTGGCGTGTCTATCGTGTGGGCAGTCGACGGCACTGAAGACGTTAATGCGGAAAGAAAAATCCAACCCGGAAATATTAATGTTAGTGCTTGAAGGAGAAGTTGTGCTTTTCCCCCGTACCAGGATGGCCGTCAAATTTTGTACGTGAAGTTTGAGTAAGACTTGCGATGCGCGTTTCACCAATTGCCATGTGGCATTCTGAGCAAGACATTTTTCGAACTGAAGAATTTATTTCGCTCGTATTGACGACGCTCTTGTGTTTACAAGTTCATATATACACGAGCAACGTATGTTTTTATTTTGCTGTATACATTTCGAATGTGCGAAATGTACGAACACGTTCGAAACGTACGAAAATCGAATGTACGAAATGTACAAAACTCGCTATTCCTATTTTATCACGTATTTGCCGCCAACTTCGAAATTCCATGATTTTTTATGACGCGGGAGGGGTAGATTTCAGCTTCATCCGACTAAATATCGTTATTTACAACCCAATTAAGGGTTGCGATTTTGAAAAAATCGATTTTTTTTATTGCATTTTTTTGAAGTATAAGTATCCGGGCCCATATTTCTGTATGGGCCCGGAATAGATGACTCTATGTAAGTTTACAAAAAAAAACTGAAATTGAAACTTTAAACGCGTTTTTCTCAAAATGGCATTTTTGAAGTCGGTGACCAAGATTACTCGAACACTGATGAACCGATCTTCTTGAAATTTTGCAGGCTTATTTAATACATAAAAATGTAGTCTTTAATCGTTCGATTTTTTTTCGAAAAAAAAAAAATGGCCGTTTTATAGCCAAAAAACGGCCGTTTTTTTTTCGTTAAAATCGAACCATTAACTTTGACTGTCCGCCATTTTGTGAAAAATGAATATTTTTTAAAATCCTTCGATTAAAGACTAGTTTATACTTATATTTGACTAAATCCATCCGCATTTTTTTTTTCAGATGATCCACTTCGCCGCAATGTTGGTCACCGCAAACCGTGTATATAAAAACATTATTTCATTGACGGCCATTTGCCACTAAACAATGTAATATTTTACAATAAAAAAATTACTGAAAGTTCTTCAAGATGTGTTCTTTAAGATGGTATATCGATCGATTAAAAAAGTTTTGTAGTTTTCTTTTAAAAAAATCACGAAAAAGGCCTTTTTTGCGCTACAAGTGGGGGGTGACGTCTTAATGAGAAAATAGCAAAAAAAAAATCGTTAGGCTCAATTTTCCGAAAAGTCACTAAAGTAAATAATTACCCATTTACCGAAACGAAAAACTTATTGGACTCGCTGCAGAAAGATACGGAGATAGGACTGCAGTTTTGAAAAATTGTCAGCAAGAAAGATTTGATATAAAAGTACGTATCTGAAGAATAATAGAGCGATGATTTTTAAACGTAATTTAACGTGTCTCTTTTCGGTTAGGCTGATAAATCGATGAATGTCAATGGGTGAATTCGCGCAGCTGAATTGTCGATCGTGGTGTGAATTGTGTGCCGGTGAGCCATGGCTGTATGGGACAAATCTTTATGTGCCTATAAAATGAAGGGGAAAAAAAATGGGGGCAAAAAAAAACGATCAACGACCCTTTATTTTTCTAGTACGGAAGCGTGACTGCCTAGACGATTCGTAAAAGGAATATCATTCTCGAACTACTGGGTACGCTCCAACTTACGTCCACATGAAAAACTGGATTAGTCGCGTTTAAGATGTTCTACAAAATAACATAACAATGATGCATGCATTGTACTAAAACAGACATCATCTTTTATGTTTGTGTTTTCAAGTTTTTGTCTTTCATTTTCGATATTATTTTATTGTTAAAAAAAGAAACAAAAACAAACAAACAGGTGATAACGCAAGAGGACGAAATATGGGATCTTTTTGTTTCGTGCGGGTTTCTTTTTGTTGTTGTTGTTGTTGTCGAGTTTCGTGCTAGCTCCGATATCCGACATTGTCCTCGATCTTTCGACGCAAACGGATAATTCTCAACGCCTCGATAAAAATAAAAGTTTCCATACTTCATCGTCTACGTCTTCATCGTTATCGCCAAAAACTTTACACATTGATCATTTCTTTTGCGTTATGAAAAAGTGATGAGTTACCTTGTCGCCGCTAGAGTAAAAGAAATATTTAAGTTGGACGATGTTGCAGTGCTCGAGGCGCCGCATTATTTGTAGTTCTCTGTTCTGTAATCGCCGGGAAGAAACAAAATATCACGTTAGTTGCAATTGCGTTGGATTGGCAGATATTCAGGGACTAAACTTAACACTTTGCGGCATAATGTAACACTGGTGTTACACCTAATTGAATTCAGATTTCGACGATTCAAAAGTGTTTTTTAATTCAATATGGCGGTTGTAAATGCGTTTCAAGGTTCCTAGGACTTCGATAACTACTAAAACATAGCGATTAAATTTTTATTTTTCGCGCAGCGGGTGTCAGCAATAACGAAAGTGCAAAAAACGAACTTTTTACATCATAAATCTGATTACGACTAATCTAGCGGGTAAACCATAACCAAAAAATAGGTAGAAAAGTGGTTTTTAATCCACGGAATACGAATCCGTAATCGTCAAATTGAAAATGGCAGATCCAATATGGCGGCTGTAAATGGCAAAAACTATAGGATTTTTTCCAACTTTGATGATCTATTTTTTTTGGAAGTTTATTCCATGTAACAGCGACCCCGAAAACCCCCGAGTACCAACTTTCGCTATCAAACGGCGTTTGTGGTCCGCTATATTGGATCCGCCATCTTGAATTCCCGAATTTTGAGTGCAGATTCGTAATCAGCGACCCGGAAAACCACGGAGTACCAACTTTCGCGATCAACCGACGTTTTGCATTTATGGTCCACCATATTGGATCCGCCATCTTGAATACCCGAATTTTGAGTGCGGATTCGTAATCAGCGACCCCGACAACCCCCGTTTACCAACTTTCGCTATCATCAAACGACGTTTTGCATTTATGATCCGCCATCTTGAATACCCGAATTTTGAGTGCAGTTTTGTAATCAGCGACCCCGAAAACCCCCGAGCACCGACTTTCGCTCTCTTCAAACGATGTTTTGCATTTATGGTCCGCCATATTGGATCCGCCATCTTGAATTTCCGAATTTTGAGTGCGGATTCGTAATCAGCGACCTCGACAACCCCCGTGTACCAACTTTCGCTATCATCAAACGACGTTTTGCATTTATGGTCCGCCATCTTGAATACCCGAATTTTGAGTGCAGATTCGTAATCAGCGACCCCGAAAACCCCCGAGTACCAACTTTCGCTATCATCAAACGGCGTTTTGCATTTATGGTCCGCCATATTGGATCCGCCATCTTGAATTTTCGAATTTTGAGTGCAGATTCGTAATCAGCGACCCCGAAAACCCCCGAGTACCAACTTTCGCTATCATCAAATGACGTTTTGCATTTATGGTCCGCCATATTGGATCCGCCATCTTGAATTTCCGAATTTTGAGTGCGGATTCGTAATCAGCGACCTCGACAACCCCCGTGTACCAACTTTCGCTATCATCAAACGACGTTTTGCATTTATGGTCCGCCATCTTGAATACCCGAATTTTGAGTGCAGATTCGTAATCAGCGACCCCGAAAACCCCCGAGTACCAACTTTCGCTATCATCAAACGGCGTTTTGCATTTATGGTCCGCCATATTGGATCCGCCATCTTGAATTTTCGAATTTTGAGTGCAGATTCGTAATCAGCGACCCCGAAAACCCCCGAGTACCAACTTTCGCTATCATCAAATGACGTTTTGCATTTATGGTCCGCCATATTGGATCCGCCATTTTGAATTCCCGAATTTTGAGTGCAGATTCGTAATCAGCGACCCCGAAAACCCCCGAGTACCAACTTTCGCTATCATCAAACGACGTTTTGCATTTATGGTCCGCCATATTGGATCTGCCATCTTGAATTCCCGAATTTTGAGTGCAGATTCGTAATGAGCGAGACCGAAAACTCCCGAGTACAAAATTTTAAGCCAATTGCACGTAAAGAAAAATGTATGCTTCAAAGGGTTAACGGACGGTAGAGGAGGCTCGATCGCACACTGGCTTGAGCGCCGACTACTAAACGGGCGGCAGTTTAAAGGGTCATCACAGTGTCAAATTTTCGGAAAAATCGATTTTTTTTTCTCCGCATTATCCGATATTATAGACGGCCATAAACATGGACCTGGCATCGCCGATTGATCGTAAGTAGACAATTCATATGAAAATTCCGCACTTGAAACTTTAAACGCGTTTTTCTCGAATTGTCGTTTTTCAAAACGGTGTAGACCCTCAAAGGAAGAATTTTCAAGCTATCCGTCTCAAATTTTCACACGACAGTCTTCACGGCATTCTTTGTCTTGCTATGGAAGTTTTTTTTTAATCTTCATATTTTTTTAACGAAAAACTGTCGAAAAATCAGGCTAAATTCGATTTTTTTTAAAATTTGATTTAAAAAAAACCTCCATTGCAAGATAGCGGCTTTCATACTGATTAATAATCTTTTTACAATTTTTGTTTTAAATAATATTTACGGCTACAACCGTGAGTCCTCCGTGACGATTCTTTTTTTTTCTCAGACATTTTCAAAGTTAAAAAATGTAAAAAATAAATAAAAATAAACGTTTACAAATTTATTTTCTGTTCTTTATGAGTGCTTTGATTTGACATAAAAAAATCAGACTGATTAGCGTATTTTAACCATCAAAAAAAAATCGCGAAACTCAGACATTTTTCGGCCCGTTACACTGTGATGACCCCTTAACGGAGTTTCCAATGATAACGCAACGAAAACTCAGTTAAGGGCAGGTTACCGTTCATAGCGAAGACACATTCGACTTTCCTTTTTTTTTAATACATAATTTGCATCCTTAAAGGATATTTTCACATCCAAAGTATTTTTGAATTTACAGCCTGTTGAGCGGAACCGTCCGCTGGCTGGAAAACAGGTTGCTGAGGCGTTCGGAGCGTTTTTATGGACACAGCATTTTCGAGCGCGCGGGGCGCTCTACAGCGTCAACGGATAAACCGATTCACGTGAATCTCTGCGCAATTGAAAGGAAATTCAATTTGTGGGGCTATCAGAAAGTGATTTTTGTCAAAAATTGATTTAGAAATATTTTTTCGTCCGTGGAAGCAGAAAAAAATTGGGTTTTCTTTTTTAAACGGCTGCCATTTTGTTATCCAGAGGTTTTTCAAAAAACAAAAAACGATAAGGCCTCCCAAATTGAGTCCAGTAATGATTTTTAACCCGCTTTTGTTGCAGATGAACTGGCGACTTTATTTGACGGGAGCTGGAGCCGCCATCTTGAATTATTTTTTATAAATAAAATTGGAATTCACTCTCCATCGATACAAGAATAAAATACGTTGAAATCCATTTCCAAAAGACTTTATTTTATATTTAAAAAAAAATCTCGAAGTCCATGTATTTTTCATGCCTCTCTACGGTAACCTGCCCCTAAGTCCAGCTGCCTTTATCGACAGAGTTTTTTTCAGTTTTCCTGTGCCTTCGTGTAAATTTTATATCGTAGATGGAATCATGAAAGTCCGCAAAGGCTATAGGAAGAAACATTATGGGGGGGGGGGGGGGGGGTAAGTATAGAGAAGGCTGAAAAATTATCGGTCCGAGATGCGAACAAGTGCATAAGACGGCCCACAGTAACTTGGCCGAGAACTTTTCAGCCTCAGATTCATCGACACAGAATTGAGTAGAAAAATCACCTTAAATCGTTTATCCTGAAGAACCTTTTTGATGGCGACCATGACACCGGTGTCGCACAATTTTGCCTGATAGACGACGCCAAAGCTGCCATTCCCGATGACCTTTGTATCGGTGTAGGAGACTTCCTGTGGATGATCGGGTCCGGCGCCGGGTGTCGCGACGACGATCGTCACTTTGCTGCCATCCTTGCCTGCATTGTACATTGCACCACCCATAGAAACAATCGGAAAAACCACAACGCTACAGTACAGCGAAAGTAAAAGAAAGACGACAGAAGAAGGAGAGACTGGGATATAGGCTTTTATAGCAATTACGTGATAACTATGTGAAGACAACGAGAATTTATGAATTTAGCCATGCTTAATTTGAGACTGAAGCAGGCGAGATAAAGCGGACAAAATGGCTGCCGAGCGGGATAGTTTCTAGAGGAAATGGCGTCTCTGCTCGATGAAAATGGCTGTTTTACGTTTTAGGTTATGGCAATCGATGGTGTTTTACGTTTTGAAATGGCTGTTTTACGTTTCAGGTTATAGCAATCGATGGGGTTTTACGATTTAAAAGGGCTGTTTTACGTTTCAGGTTATGTCAATCGATGGGCAAACGTAACAAAGTTCTTTTGTTACGTTTTTCTCGAAACTATATTCTATAAACCCATTAATTCAAATTCGGACGGAGCATAGCTTATAACACTTTCTATAGTATAACCGGATGATTTTTTTATATGTTTGTCTATTTGTTAATAATAAATGATTACATTTTTTTTGGTCGAAAATCGAAGTGTTTTTCTTTACAGCTTGCCATTTTAGTAATGTATGACGTTGGAGTGCAACGATGTTTTATTTTCATTTTTTTACTTGTTCATTTTCATTATCATCCAAAGGCTTTTTGCATAATGATAAAATCCAAAATTGAGGTTGTAAATTTCCAATAAAAATACGTCGTAACGTCTGAGCGATTTTCACAGCCCAAAACGTCCAGGAATATAATTGAACACTTAAAAAGAATGAATTTTCATTGCAATCCAACGATGGGAACTTCAACATCATTCTCAATGTTCAAAAATTCAAAGCAGTATCCAGTCACACGAAAGTTGTATTATTATACTAAAAGTACATTTTTCATTTCGGATCACCCTAGTTTCCAGAACCACCTGCACCGATTGGCCATGCATGGGGTTGAAGTTTGCGTTGGAATGCAACGAAAATTCTTTTCAATGTTCTTATTTTCATCATTATCCGAAATGTTATTTTACACAGATTGAGTTCATAGATCGCTAAATAGGAATAGAAAAGACGTTGTCGAGATTTTCGCAGCTCAAATGTGCCCGAGAAAATTTGGGAAATAAGAAAACATGATTTTCGTTGCATTGCATCTATGCAAACTGTAACATCGTAGGCCATGCACCAACGGCGGAACTTTGGTTAAACAATGATAACTCCATTGTTTATGAATATTTTCCAATTTAAAAAAAAACTCGAACTTGGCAAGACTATCTATCAATTGTGTGTAAAATCCCGACGTCTTCATCGAATTGCTCTCATCAGAAAAAAAATATTGAGAATAGACCTGTTTTTTGGGCCCCGAGCTTATGCAGACCCGTTTAGGTAGGATCCCGTCAGGCACGCACGTCATTTCAATATCGAATCGAAGCTTCATTACTTTCTACGAGTTTGCAAATTAATCAGTTGTCTTGGGCAAACAACGGTGTTTCGCAAACACCCATTACTCCAAATAGTTTCGGTTATTTCGAGGCACCTATCTTGCCATGTTGGGCTGTCAAACGCAGTTTCTACATTTTTCGATCTGCCGTCAGGCTCCCCATATCCCCGCAATACACTAGTTTCACATCACATTAAGGCTTGCCTTTTATCGTGACGGTGAAGTTCGTATGGCGTTGAACATCGGTGGACCGCAACAAAAGATCTTTTTGACATTTTATTTTCCATATTTTCATTATTATAGATTTTTCAAAAATAGATTTATATCATAGATGAAGTCGAAGTTTGCATCGTTGGAATGCAACGAAAATAATTATCTTTCATTTGCTCGAATTTCTTTTGGCGAATCTTCGTTAGGGAAAAGCCTCAATTATTTTCCCAAGTCGCTTATTCAGAAATCAAGAATTTAACTGTGCAAACAAAGATTCTCTAAAATAATAAAAATGAGGAAATAAAAAAATAAAAGGGGAATTTTCGTCGCATTCCAACGATGCAAACTTCAAGACCATTATTACAGATCGCTAAATAAATATCTTTAAAAACGGTCGACGAATTTTTGTAGGCAATATCTGCCAGAAGAAATTAGAGGAATTCAGAAATATTAATTTTCGTTCCAATTATTTTCCCTATTTTTATTATTATAGATCTTTTATTTCATACATTTTCTATTATAGATCGCTAAATAAATATCTTAAAAAATGGTTGACGGATTTTTCTTAGAAAAACCTGCCAGTAGAAATTAAAGGAATTCAGAAATATTAATTTTCGACGAGGTTAAAGTTTGTATGGTAGGAATGCAACGAAAATATATATATAAAAAGTCCTTTAATTTCTTTAGGCAGATTTTGCCTACGAAAATTCCTCAGCCATTTTTCACGATATTTATTTGCAAGATATAGAAATCTGTATTAAAAAAATCTTCTATAATAATAAAAACATGGAAAATAAAATGTAAATAACACGTTCATTGCGATCCAACGATGCAAACTTCAACATCATAATTTTCGTTGCATTTCATCGATAAAAGCTTCAACCTCACGAAGTTTGCATCGTCAGAATCCAACGAAAATAATTTTCTTTCATTTTCCAAATTTTCTTTGTCTAATTTGAGCTACGAAAATCACGCGAGCATTTTTTTAAATTCTTATTCAGCGATTGACAACCTAAATATGCATAATATGATTTTGGATGGTAATAAAAGAAATGAAAAATAATTTTCGTTCGCACGTTGCAACGACGCAAGCTTCACCCCCATCTTGTACCCTGGGCACTCGCGACCTCTTCAACGCTGACCCAGTGTACGGACTAACGGACACGAGGAAACAAGAACTTCATGGCGGCCCCGAAACCCTTGTTATCGATTATCGTGAGGTTCCTGAGTCAATCAGACGAAAGCCTGGATAAGAAATGCCCCCCCCCCCCCCGCCCCTCTTTTGCAAGGACAATCGACTCCTTCCGAGGCAGTGCATTAGGATGATTGGTAGGTGGGGTACACCGATGAATCATGGCCTGGAAGAGAGCGAATCGCAGACCCAAATCACATTCGAGGAAGTTACTCGGGCGCGCTGCGAATTCTCATGAGTAATACGGTGTTACGTGTCTAGTAAGATTGTGCGTGTGTGTGAAAAGGCGAAGAGAACCGAGGTCGAAATAGATTTTGCTATTTTCGCGTACCATCGTCTTCGTCGAGGGTGCATGCGAGGGAAAGGCGTAAATAGAACACCTTTGCTTCTGTGTTCAATTTACGTTTCCAGTGCAAGTCTCCATCTCTCTCTCTCTCTCTTTCTCTTTCTCGCGCCTCGTCTCCTTTGTTTTTACAACTAATAGAGGTCCGGGGTGTTCGTAACTCGTTCCCTTTACGACAATGACGTCAGCCGCCCCGCAGAGAGAAAAATGAGACTATGATGTTGAATTCGGCATCATTGGCGTGTAAACGAAAAATCATTTTACAATTTTTTTCCTTCGAATGTAGTTCGAAAAAAATCGCTAGGATTCCCATGAGAGATCCACAATCCGAATCTGCAAATACCGATTTCACATAACGATAAAAGTGAAAATTTATATGTAAAAAAATATTTCAAAGAAACAAGCTTTTATTTAATGTACTAAAAAGTAGAAACAATTTTTTTTTCACGAAGTCACCCATATGTGACTATGAATAAAAGCTTGGGGCGCTCAACTTTTTAAATGTTTTATAAATTCGATCAATTCAGTTTCATTAACCGTATTTAATTTGGGACGATAGTAATTCGAGAAATTATTATCACACGTTTATACTCAGTTTCGGAATTTTTATTTGAGAAATCTAAGGTTCTTTTGCAGTAAATTAAATACAGGTGATGTGTTAACGGATTTATGTAAATTAAAGATTATGTCTAAATTTTGAGCGCTCCAAGCTTTTATTTATAGTCAAGTATAGGTCACTTGGTAAAAAAAATTATTTTCTACTTTTAGTACATTAAATTTTTTTACATGTAATTTGATATTTACATTATTCTTCATTATATACAAAAAAAGTTGTCAGTGCCAAGCATTAACGGGTTATACGCAGTTGGAAATTTCAAAAAATCGTTTTTTTCTTATTTCATTTTCGGAATGTACAAATATGTAAGTATATTCCCTGAAAATTTCAAATCGATCCAGAGAATATTCTCGGAAAGACACACATATTTGTAAGGACGCTCGAAGCGCGTCTCCGAGCGTTCGAGAAACTTCCCAGGTAGGAAATCAAAAGGCTGACGATGGAAACAAGCTTGTGCGAGCCTTGTTTCACCGAGCCTGAGTGAGACAGACCTGGCCCAGGTTTCATTGCATCGTTTGGAGCAGCCTGGAACCAAGACTGGCTGCTTAGCCTAAACTCAGGGTTATTTCAAGCTTTATTCAGCCGGTGAATTTTGAGGCTGAAAAATCAAGGCTGGATGCAGGCTTGTTTCAGGTTGCGATAAAATAAAATAAGTTTAAGATAATATTTTGTCTGTACTCTTATGAAAAAAACATTCAGCAATAAATTTGTCGGGTGCGAAGGCACGAAAAACGAAAGCGAAGGAGGCAGCTCAGAACATTTAAACATATGCTCTTATCGATATTTATGAGGTACACAAAAAAGTGTATACGAAAATAAAAGTACGCAATAAAATAAAGTATTGTTTTTAAAAATATTTTTTATATATATTTTGTAACAAATAATAAATATATATAACAAATCAAATGAATTCTTTACAAATTTATTAAATTTACCCCAATGTAGAATATAGAAAACTAAAAACAGGCCTCATATAGCCTCGGGAAGAGTTTGGGAAAAGCCTGGTCATAAATGCTCGTGAAGGCTTCATTAAGGCTCGTTTTGAGCCTTGTTGTTTCGTCGTTTCAGGCTTAGTACAGGCTTTTCTACCAGCCTTTGGTCAAGCCTGTGTGCAAGAGCCTGAAACCGCGTTATCATTCAGAGGTTCAGCTAGGCCTGAAATCAGGCTGGTGCTCAGCCTGAATTAAAAAATGTTAGCCTTGTTTCAGAGCTTGGCGAGCCCTTTTTTCATCGTCAATTCCTACCTGGGTTCAAACGCGTTTTTCTCAAAACGGTGTTTTCAAAATCGGTGAGCACGATTTCTCAAAAAACGGCTCAACCGGTCTGTAACTTCAACACAACCTTGTCAGATATATTGTTCAGGTATTGATCGAAGGAATAAGATTTCCGATAATTATTTCAATTTTTTTTCAACGATTTAACGAATTAAAATTTGGTCGAAAATCGAAATTGTTTCTTTCCGGAGCCACCATTTTGTCAAAAATTAAAATTTCGACTATTCCTTCGATCAATACCTGGGGATTCATCTATCCCCTAAAAGAATCTTTTTGGTTTTTTCATTTTAGATAATCCAAACCGGAGATACTTTGCTCACGGTCGGGCACTTTTTTTTCGGGACCTCCAGGAGGCTTCCTACAGGAGGAATGTTAATGAATATGTTTGAAAATAAAAAATGTCAATCTAAACCTAAAAGATGACACTACACTGCCTAATACTTTTCGTTTTGCCCAAGTGAAATCCTTTTCTGGAAAAAATTCGTGAAAAAACGACTTTTTTTGGCCTTGCAACTGCGTATAACGCCTTAAGGCCTTAGGCCCCAGTAACGTGTATAAAATCATGTGCGAATTTAACCATTTTTTTCTTATGAAAAAGTAATTCACTCATAAAATTAATTACACGTCTATTTAGCATGAATATCAAGCTGTTAGAATATATATATATATATATTTCGATGTACAAAATGACCGACTACTCGAAACTTCTCGAAACAGCTTTTTTCCAATTGGCGTGACAAATAACTTCAACAATTTTCACTCGATTTTCTTCAAATTTAAAAGTTATTTTCCTAATTGCATTTCGCAGAAAAGTACGTACGGAATTTCTGATTAATCGACA
Source organism: Ophion slaviceki (assembly GCA_944452715.1). Lineage (NCBI taxonomy): Eukaryota > Metazoa > Arthropoda > Insecta > Hymenoptera > Ichneumonidae > Ophion > Ophion slaviceki. The sequence goes on along the minus strand of CALYCA010000226.1, from coordinate 5,461 downwards.
ACTTTTCATTTTATGAGCAGTTTATGAGCAGTTATAACGAAATTTTTCACTGAAAATTCATTTCTTAAGTTCAAATACCTACAACTTTTGAATAAAACAATATTTTTTAAATTCCGTACGTACTTCTCTAGGTATTCTAATGTAGATTGCCGAGAATTTTTGTTTTTTGTTCTAGGTAAAAAATTGTGGATGGTAAATGTCACGCCGCGGAGCGCCTAACAAAAAGATAACAGAAGAAAATATTAGTAGTCGGCTATTTTATACATCGAAAAAAAATATATATATTTTCTAACAGCTTGATATTTATATTAAATAGATGTGTAATTAATTTTATGAATGAATCACTTTTTCATACAAAAAAAATTGTTAAATGCGCACATGATTTTATACCTGTGGCCTAAGGCCTTGAAAAATTCCAAAAACTGATTTACTCTAAAGTTGTATACATTTGCATTGTCGTTTTTTAAAAATATTTTTGTTTACATATAAATTATCGTCTATTTTTTAGTCTTTAATCGATTTTACTAGAGCTCTGATTTTTTTTGCAACGACGAAAAGTTGAAAAGTTCATAAATATATATTTTTTTTAAGTTGAATCGTGCATTGTCACCTTTTAGATGCGTGTTTGTAAAAATTTCAGAGCTCCAAGTAGTCGGGAAGTGGGTGAAATGTCGATTTTGCCGTTTTGCATCTCACAGAAAGTCGTGTTAAATAAAAGCTTGTAAAAAGCTTTTTCGTTGCATTCCAACGATGGCACTATGAAAGTAGGGCTCGTGGCGAGTGTGCGGGAACTCGATGAAAATCTGCAATCGACACGTCGTTTACACGAGTCGAAAATAGGAATAGTGCTCTGACATTTGGAATACCCCGTCTCGGCTTTGAAGTTTATACGTGCAACAAACAATTTACGCGTCTGCGGTGTATCTATATCTGTATCGAATACTCCACGTGCAACGTTATTGCGACCGTTGGCCTTGGAACTTCGTAGATCAAGTTTACGAAGTTTATTTGTCAAGACAAAAACAAAACAGCCTCCTTTAATCTTCGAAGCTCAATAAAAGTATTCACTGCGCATTTTAGCATATACGGACAGCTAAGAAAAATTGCGGAGAAGTTCCAGAAAATACCGTAGTTGATGGAAGTTTGCATCGTTGGAATGCAACGATTTTTTTTATTTACTTCTTGCCTTCATTCTTAGCCAAAATCATATTATGCAAATTCAGAATTTTTTAAATTTATTTCTTACCTTCATTCTTAGACAAAATCATATGATGCAGATTCAAGCTGCAAATTGCTAAATAAAAATCCTAAAAAATGCTCACGTGATTTTCGTAGCTCGGATCTACCGAAGGAAATTTTGTAAAATAAAAAAAATTATTTTCGTTGCATTTCAACGATGCAAACGTCAACGTCGTCGTAGTATGGCGTTGAAGTTTGCATCGTTAGAACGCAGCGAAAGTTCGTTTTTATATTTTATTTTCCTTATATTTATCATAATACATCTTCGTTTATAAATTTATGTTGTCGATCGCTAAATAATTATCAAAGCGTAATAATTTGATAATTATCAATTATCAAATAATTATCAATAATAAATCAAAGCGATCCGGAAATATTAATTTTCGTTCCATTCCAACGATGCATACTTCAACTGCGTAAAAAAAATTACATCACCTGTAGCGCGGACGTCTTGCCCATCTAACCACACGTACAATTCACATACATTAAACTATTTTTTATCTATAGTGTTTTGTCGTGAAAAAAAGTTTTAAAAAATGGTAAAGGCTCAGTATTGTCTACACAATAAAAAAATATATATATATATTTTTTTCAAAGTTGGATTATGGCTACCGCTCCCACCTCCTTAAATGCGTTTTTCTCGAAACTATGTTGTTCAAAACGGTGTACACGATTTATCGAAATGTAATGAACAGATTGTCTTGAAACTTAGTACACTTATTCAGTGTAATAGTAGTTGAGTCTTGAACGACATTTCTCTTCTTAACATTTATTTCCATTAGTTATCAACAATAACGATGTCATTTGACTTTGAAAAATTGAAAAAAAAATCAACATTTTTTCAAAAATGATTTTAACATGATAACAAAAAAGCTCGGTATTTGATTTAAATAATTTTAAAGCTTCGGTTATTAATATTATTTTGTGAAATTTGGTACACAACTTCGTTAATATACAAATAGATATCCAAATGATTTTTCAATCATCTTACATATTCCTTCATAATCTTTTTATTTTGACAACCCCGTTTTTCGGCTTGCCACAGTAGCCTAACCCCTTAAAAACAGCAACAAAAAAACGTAACCAACGAAGCTAAAGGGGATTTTCCGCAGCGAATATTTGAATTCTCTTTTTGGCAGAACTTGAGGTTTCGCTGAGTATAACGAGTATAACGAATGGCTACGAAATAATTATGGTAAAATTCCTAATAGATATACATTTATTGTTATTTAAAAGTACATTAGTACAATAATCTATTCTCAAACCGAATTCAATTCCCATAGCATGATAAATAAACATCTAGGGAATCATTTTAAAAGGATACAATACTTTTCAAGATGAATCGAAAAAAACAACAACATAAAATCAATAATTTTGTCGAAAATGTCCAAAACTATCACAAAATCGTGAAATTTGTCATCAATTCAATTTTAATGTTGAATAAAATTTGAACAAGTGAATTTATCGTATGAAAGCTGAGGACCTTTTTTGTAGAGCGTTAAATTTTCTATAAACAATATTTTGGGCGTTTCCGTGTATTTACTTGTGGGCGAGTTATGAAGCTCAGAAGAGGCAAAAAATTTTTACCCAAAATTTTAGCCCTTTATATTGATATTTAGAGGTCCTCATCGCGATTTTCTATTTTCCTAATCCTTTAAGATGGTAAAAGTTTGTTTTGCCTCTTCTGAGCCATATATATATATATATATATATATATATATATATATATATATATATATATATCATTTATTACGACAATTTGTTAATGACTTTTCAGAATTGATATTAAACCAAATCAATGTTCCAAGTCTACTGACTACGACTGAATTTTATTAAATTTTTATGTCATCGAGCAGTACCGAAATTCTCATCGAACGAAAATATTGAATGGGAATGTACGTGCGTTCATCCTTATAGTGAACGTTTGCCAAAACCCAGGCCGACTAAACGGGAGCAACCTCGGCGAATTTCGAATTCTCAGAGTCTCTGACGTTTCGGTGGCGTACAAGCAAAGAAAAAGAAAAAAAAAAGAAATTGGTTCAAGGAAATAAGCCTACAAATTAAATCTCGTTGCGTATGATACACGAGATGCGTTTGAGAGTTTCGAATGGAAGATCGAACGAATAAACGGTACCGTTGTGATTAGGAACGCTTCGACTGCTGCGACTTCCGTTCGCGTTGCTCTTCATCGATCTCCACCGGAGCGAGGGAGAGCGAGAGAGCGGAGTTTATTCCTTCTCGGGTCTCGTCGATCACGAACGACTAGGAGGATCAACCGGAAGTTCCCGTGAAAAGGGTTCCTTTCGACCGATTATTATTTTGTTTTTCTTTTTTCACGGTTAAACTTCGATCTCTCACCGAATGAAATTCATCCCGAGTGCTCCTGTCACTTTGACAGTTGAAAGTCGATACTGGCCGATTGAGGCGGTTTTCAAGACCGGAAGTGAGACACCAGAGGCGAAGCTTGCGTCACTCGGATGCATCGAATATGCAACTACTTCGGCGAACAATGCAAAAAAACGTACACGATCCAAACGACATAGCGAGACTCAATGATGTCACGACAGGGTTGTTACGCATTATTGACTCGGAAATTTCTTGACTTTTCCACGTTCTCCATACGGGTTTTGCAAAAATGCCAGGTTTTGCAAACGACCCAGATTAGGGTCAAATAAAGAACACTTTGTTTTCATCAAATATATATTTTTTCAGTTCAGGCCGGAACCTTAATTAGAAGGTCCGAAAAATCGTTTTTTTATTGCTTAAATCAATAGATGAACTATCCAAGAATATATTTACAAAGTTACAGAGGCCAATTGTGAATATTTTCGAAGATACAAGGCCAGAAGTAGAGAAGCCATTGATATTTGATATTGATATTTCCTCCTATTGAAAACTTTGAAGCGCGTTTTGTGCAGTTTTCATTTTCACGATTTTTCCAAATTGGCGAGCGTGATAATAAAAAAACTAAACGACCTATTGAATCAAACCAAAGTTTATTTTTTTCAGTATCAAGATCTCTTCAAAGTAAATGAACAAAGTCGTCGAAAAAGTCCTTTTCAATAATATTTATAGGACGTTAAAGTGTTTTTTTTTTTTTTCAAATCTTTTTTTTACCTGAGAAACGTTTTTAATTTCATGATTTTTTCAGCTTTTTCTTAATTCACCCAGAAGAAAAATATATGACAATTGAACATTTTATTGATTTATTTGGTTCAGTCAAGAATTACGAGCTGCATCTTTCGCGCTGATTGGGCACTGCAGTGGCAAGAAGCATATGGAATAGGCTGACAAATCTGCAGTCATTTATTTTTTCATGTTGAAACATTTTTTCTATACATTTCAACTATACATGAAAAAATATACTTCAATGTTTACGGAGCTCACTTGTTTTTTTCCCTTCTAAAAAATTCCCGAAAAAAAACGCTTTTTTGGACCTCTTATTCAGGCTCCGCCTTAAAGACGTCAAGTTAAGTTTCATTTCAACCATACTAGTATGTGTAAACGTTACAAACTATACGGGAAAAATGATATACGTAGAAATAGCAATAAATCATATTTGTGAAAAAAAATCAACATTTTTAACCGACTTGAAAAAACAAAGGAAATTCTCAATTCGATCCTTCTACTTACAAATTATGTTGAACTGGATAACATAATTTTTTGAAGATCAAATATATGGAAATGTTAAAAATTGAAATAAAATTTAAACAAAACTGAATATCGATAAATAATCTGAACATTGTAAAGTACAAAAAATACATTAAAAGCAAATACAGAATCGGTTCTTTATTATAAACAGAAATTTTTATGCCGGTGTAAATAAAAATAAATATAACCACTTATCTATAATAATAATGAGGTGGTTGTGTATCGACAGATCGAATGCAAATGTATAGAGCTTTACGGTAAATTAGTTTTCAAAATCAGTTTTTTTACATTTCAATGTTTGGCACTGACATAACTTTTTTTGTATATAATGAAGAATAAAATAAATATTAAAAATATACAAAAATATCTATTTTTATACTGTTCAGTTTTTTTTCGTCAAGTCGGTTTCATTTTCGAAATTCTTGCGAAAAGTTAATTATGAGAAAATTCCAGAAAATTTCCAAAATTCCCTGACGTTTCCCTGATTATTCCCGGAGGAATGAAATTCCCTAAGTTTTTCCTGTTTTTCACATGCGTAACAATCCTCCATGAAGATCACACGAAACGCATC
>CALYCA010000225.1:0-39203 GCA_944452715.1 Ophion slaviceki | reverse complement strand
TCAGCGGTGCACTCATCTCTCAGCGATAAACGCGACGCTCAGCATTCCCTGTCCTCCTTTCAGTGCAGCAGCCTTAATACAAATTTATCTTTCTTCTCCGCCCCGTAAACGCCTAACCATCTCATTAAAAAGAAAATAAATACGTCGCAATCGTGTTTTTTAAATTTATTTATCAGGCATCCTTGCAATTTCGGATCTGCGCTGGAACGAAAATAAACAATTGAAAAATCGCGCGACGTTCATGAAATATTTCGCAGAGTTGGGTATTGAATTCTTCATGATTTTGACTGTACATATTCAGGACTCCGTGCTTCCATTAGGTTTTTGACAGGAGACAACACACGGACCATTAAAAAAAGTCATTTTTTTTGCATTTTTGCAAAGTATCCGTATTCAAGAATATGTGGACAAATTGTCAAGTTGAAACATCGAAGATTGACCAAGTTACAGACGATTTGATGAGAGCAGGTAGCGCAACGATTTACGTGCACTAAAACTTTTAAGCGCGTTGTTCTCGAAACGACTTTTCTCCACCTTGCTGGAATCATAACTCTTGCTATAATTCTCCGATTCTTTATTGAAAAAAAAAAACGAAATTTCCGTTATTGCAGTAGCTACTGTTGTACGCAGCCGTTTTTTTATTAGCTATTTTTTAAGCTCCCGAATATAAGTGAATATTTTTGCAAAAATTACACTTTTGTAAACAGCCCCAAATTCGTAAAAATTATTGTTTTTTTTTCGAAAAAAAACGGTTACGTACAACGAGAACTCCATTTGTGCAAAAAATAACTTTTTTATTTTTATATCTCGAACCAATCATTGTCGAGTTATCGATCCGGCCGTTGGACGACATTTTTTTATACAGAGGCTTTATTACACCTCGAAACGATGTTAATTAAACATTTTTTTAATAAAAAAATGCCACGCAATAAGTTGAATGTATGCTTAATGACATACCGTTTTTGCCAAATCCCAAATAAATAATGTAGTAGACAAAAAATTTGATAAAAACGATCTTTTTGGCCCGTCACAGTAGTGACCTCCTTTAAGCAATAATTATAACCTACACTATTGCAAAGGTCCTCAAAATAAAAGCGTGCTGTCATTTACCAGATATGTTACTCGCTTATTTTTTTTCGTAAGAAAACTAAACCTATAAAACACGTATTTCCAATAACATTTTGAAAGTTTTTATTTTGTTCAAAAATATTTAATCAAACTCGTTATTATGACCCAATAATACAATCTTCACGTATTCGAGACGTATATATATGTACATAAACCTGCACCCGATCCTACCTTTCTCATGAAAAAGCCGGTATCCATGGATATACACATACATATTCGATATTGCCCCGGCGCCGTTAGTTGCCACCAGATCCGTAGCCAGCAAGTCGGGGGCGCCACTTGTCGGTAAGCGCACCAGAGACTCCCTTTTCTTTCCGTTTCATTCTCCTCTTTTTTCTTCCCGCCCACCGATGAATTTTAATTAATTCATTGACTGCCTCACGATACTGTACGTGTAAAGTGAGCCTCGAATTAACGAGCGCGAAAGTCGTTGGCTTTGCGGATGACAGGTAAAGTAATGAATCGATCGCACGGCGATTTCCTTGCCACCGAAAAAGTATAAATAAAGAACAGTGTGAAGCGGCTGCTTTCTGGCCAGCAATGCCTCCGACCATTTGACTAATGATTGCGCCTACTATATCGACGAGAAAGTAATGATATTGCTCGACGATGGTGTCAAATGGCTGACAGGAGTTCAGTTTGGAAATGTCGCTTTTTCGAATAGCAATTCCTTTGTACCGACACACCGAAAGTTTCTGGGAGATTGGTATCATTAAGGGGTAAGGCCAGTGTAGCGGGGGAAAAAACAAGTATATTTTGGGATTTTTTTTTAGCAAGACAATGGCACAAGCAATTTTAGCAATCAAAATTCTGAAAAAGGTTCTTTATTGTACATATTATAAACTGTATAAACTATTTTTTTTAAAGTAATATAAAACAAAATGGCGGCTGCACAGCTTTTCGTCGACGAAGCTTTCTTTTCATAGGCGCGCGGCCGGACCAACGGCACTTGCAATTTTTAATTTACAGTGAAAGAATTTTTTTTTCTATTAGACATGTAAATAGCTACAGAAGTATCTAGGATTTTTTTGATATATCGATTTTACAAAGACAGCGCGTTTTCGAAACAGAAGTGCAAAATTCTCAAAAAAACATCGTCCGAAAATTGTTTGTAAAAAAAACTATGTAATACATCGATAAAATCCTACGTACTTCTATGCAGAATGTAATTGTGAATATACAGTTAAAATTTCAAGTCAATCGGTCAGAATTTCTTCGAGTTATGAGTCCGGCCGACTTAAAAAATGTAGTTTTGAGGAAAACGCGTTTAAAGTTTTCGGTACGGATTGCATCGGACTGAGAGGGGCTGCGCCAAAATTCAAAATATAAGTATTTAGACATTTTCCCCACCTTAATCCTTGGAGTATGTCATTTTTAAGATATTAAGGCATCTTTTAAGAAAGAAAACAGATTTTTGAAAATCCCTCTTTACTTGAGAATTGCAATCAATTTATTCAATTTTTTTGTAACCACTGTAGCTTATTCTACATCTCCAATTTATAATAAGAATGTTTCTCGTTCAAAGATGTTTATATATACATCAGTCTAGGCAGGAGGGGGCAGCCTCCCCTCCCCCCCAGGAATACCGGTGCCCCCCAAGAAAAAAACGGTCCAAAATAATTAAATTCATATAATTCATATAATTCATATATAATTCAAAATTAAATTCATATAATTCATATAATCGAAATATTACTTATTTCGCCCAAGCAAGCATAAATCAATAATTTAATAAAACGTGAACTATTTTCTTCGTTGTAATTACCTAACTTCAATAAAAAGCAGCAATTATATTACGGAAATGAAATAGATATTCAAATTTCGGAATTAAGTTAACTGTGGGCAGAAGAAATACACTAGATTTGCCGGCCGATGCACAAGCAGAAGAATACTGGAAGATCAACATTAACTACCAACTAATAGATAATATAATTGTAGGTCGAAAACATTGATTTGAGAATTTGCCGCTACCTCACGCAGTTGGCGCATTGTTCAAATTGAAAATAAAAAACGGCGAATATTAATTTAATAATTATTTCAAAAATCATAATAATTGATACAGCTTCGGAGGCTGAAGCGATGGTCATGAAAAACTCACTTTCATTTAAAAATCAGGAAATATATGCTGGAAATCGAAAAAAGCATGTGAAAAAGCCGCACTGCCCTGACTTATGGGAATGTGTAGTGGAATGTGGTGGAGAATGTAATAAGGGGAAGGACCCTGTACAAATGGAAGCTACACCAAGATATAAATAAATAAATACTGCCCTGAGCTCCGCCGGCTGTGAGAGGACTTTTTCTGCCATGAGGCGGATAAAAACGTGGCTTAGACGCACAATACTTCAGGGACTATCTCTGAAAGGTCACCGCTGAACATAGATATTGACATCGTTAAAAAATCCAACTAAAACAGTGTTAGCCCGAAATGCAGAAAAAAATAGAAAGCTGGGACTTAATTTATTGAGTACCTACTGAAAGTACAGTTTAAAAACTGTTAACTGGATTAACGGAGACTTTGTCCTTGGAGTGCCATATTTCAGGTGTTTACATTTTATTTTTTTTAAAGGAAACGAGTAAAGCTTTTTGAGTGTGGTTTTGTTCTTGCTTTGATTCATGATATACAGAACGTTAAAAAAAATTAAAAAAAAAAACCAAAATGGCGGCCGTTGCAGCTCCGCGAAAACAGGTCCTCAAATCGCGGGAGGTAAACGGCTGACATCACTGCCCCCTCTTTGTTGATCTGAAACACAAATTCAAAGCATATTATCAATCTGTGACCCTTTGGTCATGGAATGACGGATGGGTTTTTCGTTTAGTACAAATTTCGGAAAATGGCAGCAATTTAAAAAAAAAATCGAATTTTCGCGTTTTTTTTCGCATAAGAAGATAAATAATAAATGCAAAAATGTATCTATCGAAAAAACGATCCGTCATTCCGTGAAGACATATTTTCTGAGTATGCTCTCCAAATTTCAGGTCGATATGTTAATTACAGCGGTCAGGAGAATGTCAGTCATTTTTAAACACGTGTTTTCGAGAAAAACGCGTTTAAAGTTTTGTAATGTGTTTACACAAATGTGTTTATAATTACCGCTAATCGGCAATGCCTGGTCCATAGAGGCAACCGACCTCTTCTTCTAGCTGCTCATGTTGAGCTCAAATTGATATTTTGAAAATTTCAAGGACAAAGTCTCCCTTAAAGAATAACGAAATATGAGTTCATTATATTTTGAGTTATTGCAAGAGTATTGATATTCATGTTAACACGAACATGTGGTTAAAGCTTCATATTTTATGTGTGCTACGTTATCATCGACTAATATGTGAACTTTATTTAAAAATAAAAGATGATTGTGACTGAAACCATTTTTTTGTTAGACCCCCCTCCCCCTCCCAATGCCCTTTAGAAAAAATGCCGGCTACGCCAATGTATGTATAAATATATACGATCTATATACCTTATCCGATCGTGACTACTTAAAAAAAAAAACACAAAGCCCGCTTATCCAAGAACAATCTTAATTCGGGAGGGTCTCACGTATTTTTCGAATGCCATAATCGTTTCTGCCTCGTGAATTATGATATCATTAAGAACCCTAAAAATCAAGAATATCTCATCTGTGCTCCACACAGTTATCTGCAATTGCCCCTCCTTCGCGGATTATCCCACGATCCGCATAGGACTAAGTAACAAAAAAAAACAAAGTAATTTGCCATTCGACCACGGGTGGAACGGGGCTGACTACCCCAATCCTCTGCATCTCCTCTGCGGTTCATCGATTTTGGCGTAACGAGCGAAAAAAAAAACGCCTGTATAAAAAGCCCGCGGCAGCGAAAACAGGAGAGAAACAAAGTCAAGCCCTAAAAACATCCCCCGCGTAAGTTCATCGGCCGGTCGTCCATGCTACCACCCTTATCTCACCGTTATATCGAACTTTAATTGGTCGATTCGTCATCCCTCGACGAACTTGATTATCAGCATCGAGCGACAACGACGTATCGCGGTTGCTTGGCTCAGGAGACTTATATATATCTCCTGAGCCAGGCAACCGCGATACGTCGTATATATATACATACAGGGTGTCCTGTTATGAATGAATAATCCTGAAACTGTCGATAGGTCAGATCATGTCCTACGATATGCTGGAATTTCAGTTTAGTAAAAGTCCCACGGTTTTCGAGATTTAGGACTTTATGTTATTTTTGTAAAAAAATCATCTGCTTTTGGTTTTTCGCATGCCATTTCTATAAATGATATGAATCGACAACAACTAGGCAACTTTTTAAAGTTATTGGCACGATATGCGTAGGACATTTTTTACACCGCAGGCTATCTAAGTCAGATGTTCGAATTGATGTGTATGAAAATTCGGCATAAGATCTTTTTTCATAAAGTTCCCTTAAGGCCACAGTAACGGGTATAAAATCATGTGCGAATTTAACAATTTTTTTTCGTATGAAAAAGTGATTCACTCATAAAATTAATTACACATCTAATTAGTATGAATCTCAAGCTGTTAGAAAAAATATATATATTTTTTTTCGATGTACAAAATGGCCGACTACTCGAAACTTCTCGAAACAGCTTTTTCCCAATTGGCGTGACAAACAACTTCAACAATTTTCACTCGATTTGCTTAAAATTTAAAAGTTATGTTCCTAATTGCATTTCGCAGAGAAGGACGTTCGGAATTTCTGATTAATCGAAAACTTTTCATTTTATGAGCGGTTTATGAGCAGTTATAACGAAATTTTTCACTGAAAATTCATTTATTAAGTTCGAATCCTACAACTTTTGAATAAAACAATATTTTTTAAATTCAGTACGTACTTCTCTAGGTATTCTAATGTAGATTGACGAGAATTTTTGTTTTTTGTTCTAGGTAAAAAATTGTGGATGCTAAATGTCACGCCGCGGAGCGCCTAAAAAAAGATAACAAAACAAAATATTGGTCATATGTACATTGAAAAAAAATATATATTTTCTAACAGCTTGATTTTCATACTAAATAGTAGGGTAATTAATTTTATGAGTAAATCACTTTTTCATACAAACAAAATTGTTAAATTCGCACATGATTTTATACCCGTTACTGTTGCCTTAACATTTAACTTAACATTTAAGGTTAAAAAGAAGACTTTTCTGGATAAAACAATTAACCAAGAGTATTTTTTGAAAAACCGGGTCCAAAAAATTATCATTTGTAGAAATGGCATCGAAAAACCAAAAGCAGATGATTTTTATTTCGAAAACCGTGGGACTTCTACTAAACTGAAATTCCAACATATAGTAGGACATGATCTGACCTATCGACAGTTGCGGGATTATCCATTCACAACAGGACACCCTGTATATATATGTGTGTGTGTGTGTGTGTGTGTGTGTGTGTGTGTGTGTGTGTGTGTGGTGTGTATATATATATATATTATAATAAATGCAGTACACGAGAACGATTGCTCGGCGTTGCACGCGAGTGACTCACGCTTTAAAGCGTATCGCGATATCCAGCCGCGACGATGCTTCGTATTTGCTACATGTAGGTATACAATATTACAAGGGCAAAGGAGTACTTTGCGAGCACCCCAATTATCGATTACACAATTAATCGTCGAGTCGCGCGCGTGCTCCGACTGATGCGACATATATTTATATATTTTTTTCCATCGTGCCTTCTGTCGCTAGCTCGTTCACCCTTCGAGCGTCTCGCGCACCCCTCTGGCCCCCTAGGCGGCCCTGTCTTGACCAAGCGAGAGCCGCAAACGCGAGGAGAGAGTCTCGCGGCGTGTGGAATTAAAATTTGTCCCGCGCGTGTATTCCTCGTGAGCCGAGGGGGCTTTGTACGCGATGAGCGATCGCGAGCTTATTTATCATATAACTTTTCGAATTACCGCGGGTGCTACTCATCCCTCCTGCGTTACCCTTGTCTGTCGAGGCTGGGAGAAATTATAAGGAGGGTAGATGTACTTTTTATCAAGCGGGAGTAGCGGACGAGCGATCGGTGCGGGGCCGCCGCGATCTCCCCGGAGCAACGTTGGGCTGGGACGATAATGGGATGGGTGACCGCGTCGGGAGGCTCGAAGAACTTGCTCTCGGACATCGCTGGAGCTTTGGAAATTTGGGCAGTCCCCGGGCAGAAATTTGTTGGGCAGTCCCCACATATCTACTTATAGGAATTTCATAGGAACGGTGCACCTAGGGAGTCCACATTGGAATCCAAGTGAATTCTGCGCTTTTTTCCGATTGACGTCGTCGTTGGAGAATTTATTATTCGAAATTCGCAAAAGGAATTTGTTGGATATTTCAAGGATAAAATATCCTTTCGTGATTCCGTGCACAAATTTGTTTGGGAGTCCCAAGATGCACCCACACCTCTATAGGAATTTGTTGTGGACACCACACACAGGGAGTCCTCATTGGGATCCAATTGGATTTCGTACTGTTCTCCAATGAACGGCGTTTGAGAATTCTCACTACGTTCGAATCGAAAATATGTAAAAAGTCACGAGGAAAAACTCGGCGTGTTGGAACATAACCGCACGTTTCGTGAGTGTGTACGTGTGTGGTGATATTATGTCAAACTGCAGTAAAATAAATAACTAACGACAATTAAAATAGACTGTCAGTTAAAATTGTGATTGTGATTTAAACTGATTTTTAAGATATACTTTTTAAAGCAATTTAGACATTTTTAAGATAATTTTTATATTTTATTAAGGTATTCCTTCCAAGTAAAAATACATCGCAGTATACTCGTAAAATTTCAAACCCGGTCACCGAACTTTTAAGGAAAAATTATGACTCCATAAATCGTCTTATTCATACGACGCTTTATGGAGATGACACGCTTGCCACATTTCTATCCAATCATTTATACACTAAATAATTCTCGATGCCTGATATAAACTGTTCGACGCGTGTAAAAAAATTCTAAAGATTCCGTAACGACAATGATAACAGGGGTGATATTAATGATGAACTTTAGAAAAGTGTGACTAGCAGAAGAATTTTCGTAACTGCGACTTTCGGAGAAAATGTAAAAATGTCTAAATCTATTAAATTTGCGCGAATTTTTTTTATTTCAGTTTATCGTTGGGTGTAATGATTTATTATGACTTATTTTTATTAAGCACCCAAACAAGTAATGATCAGTAGGGACAAGTACTGATCAGTAGGGACAAGTAATGATCAGTAGCGACAAGTACTGATCAGTAGGGACAAGTAATGATCAGTAGGGACAAATACTGATCAGTAGGGACGAGTACTGATCAGTAGAGACAAGTACTGATCAGTAGAGACAAGTACTGATCAGTAGGGACAAGTACTGATCACTAGGGACAAGTACCGATTAGTAGGGACAAGTACTGATCAGTAGGGACAAGTAATAATCAGTAGGGACAAGTAATGATCAGTAGGGACAAGTACTGATCAGTAGGGACAAATACTGATCAGTAGGGACGAGTACTGATCAGTAGAGACAAGTACTGATCAGTAGGGACAAGTACTGATCACTAGGGACAAGTAACGATTAGTAGGGACAAGTACTGATCAGTAGGGACAAGTACCGATCAGTAGGGACAAATACTGATCAGTAGGGACGAGTACTGATCAGTAGAGACAAGTACTGATCAGTAGAGACAAGTACTGATCAGTAGGGACAAGTACTGATCAGTAGGGACAAGTACTGATCACTAGGGACAAGTAATGATCACTAGGGACAAGTACTGATCAGTAGGGACACGTACCGATCATTAGTCACAAGTACTGACCAGTAGGGACAAGTAATGATCACTAGGGACAAGTGCTGATCAGGAGGGACAAGTACTGATCACTAGGGACAAGTAATGATCACTAGGGGCAAGTGCTGATCAGGAGGGACAAGTACTGATCAGGAGGGACAAGTAATGATCAGTATGGACAAGTACCGATCAGTAGGGACAAGTACTGACCAGTAGGGACAAGTAATGATCACTAGGGACAAGTGCTGATCAGGAGGGACAATTACTGATCACTAGGGACAAGTAATGATCACTAGGGACAAGTGCTGATCAGGAGGGACAAGTACGGATCAGTATGGACAAGTACTGATCAGTAGGGACAAGTTCAGTAGGGAATCGAACTGGCTACGATGATTATCCGCTCGGGCTGGGGCCCACTCCAAGCGAGTACGAGAGAACGAAAGGACGAAGGGCTGGACGCCCTTCGACTGCGACATTGTGAGGCGAGCAACCGATGCACGCGTGTAACACGTCCTTACGAATTCGACTTTGCTCCTCTGTCGAGAGGAGACGCTGCCGTCAGACCCGCGAGCCGAATGAGTTTGATGAAATTATAATTTCGGGGAACGAGAGAGCCAGATTCCGCAAGGAATTCTCGTAGTCCGCCAAATGGTGGACATTAGGAAAATTCGCGGTGTGCTTGATTGTTCCCGCCGCTCGAATGCGTCTTTCTCGCTTGGTCCGTATAATTTTTAGGTTAAGAAACATTATAGCACTGCGCGCAAAATATACGCGACCGATCAACGCTGATGTCAATATAATGGGATAATTCCTCGAGCTTGCTCCAACCCCCTTCTCCGCCAGCCGACAAAAAAGCAGAAAATGGCACGAAAAAAAGCACCCCGTAGGTATGAGTAAAATATAGCTGATTTTCAAACGGACGCAAGAAAATGTCCGCTTTTAAATTTGTCTCCCCGCAAACGTATATTTCGTTACGTTTAATCTTGGTCCCCGGTACCTGTATACATCCATTCGAGGATTTCGTTCACCCGCAAATGGAGATAAGATCGCGGAACCGTAAAATTTCCGATAAGTACGATTTTCCATCTCGCCTCCTCGCTCTTTCTTTCCGGCTCTTTTTTCTCCTCTTCTTCCTCGTGCTTCCTTCTTCCGACCCTCTCGCTGTCTTTTTTATTAACGCTCTGGCCCGCTATCCGCGAGAGACAGGTCGGTGGTGGCGGTATAGAGAGCCGCTTCTATAATAAAGTTACAAAGTTATTTCCAGTTGGTTATCGTAAAAGTTCGAGAAGGATTTCGTCGTGGGATGAGGGAGACCTCAGCCCCCACCCCTCTCGCCTCCTAAGGCCATTCACGAGACGTAGCTCCCGGGGACAATCAGTTAAAGAATGCCATTTTTATATCGTTCCACAACGGCTGAGGGAGAAGGTGAATAGGGGGGTGTGGGGGGGGGGCACGGGGATGAGTATGGCGTCGGCGATGGATGGTACGGTCGACGCATTCGAGCTCCAGAGGGTCCAACAAAATTTGATGAATCTCGAGCTACGTCGTTCACGTTCTTTCCTTCTACTCCTCCTCTTCCTCCTCCCCTCTCTTCCTCGCTCTTGTTTTCTATCAGAAAAAAAACCCGGATACCCCTATAGCTATATACACGAAATATCCTTCGACCGGGATACTTAATTAATCGCTCCAGTCTGATGATCCCAACGTGAAACTTTAATAGAGCGTGAGAGATCCCCGTGCAATATCAATCACGAAAGCTTGATTAGGAGCCCGAGATTCGCGCTAATCAGGAGCCCTGTGCCCCGCCAGCATGAATATTTTCATCATTTTTTCCCCTCTCGAACCCTCCGGCGTCGATTATCGCGAACCCAAAAAATATCAACCTCGAGAGACATCAAAAACGATGTCAAGACGTCGACGGAGTGAGAAGACTGCCGTTGTTGAGAAATCGATGCGATTCTTGCACGTTTTTCTCGTACAATCAACGACGAGCTCTCGCGAGGAAAGATTTTAACGTGCATGAAAGATTATATTTCTTCACTTCGGCTGGAACATCAAGCGGCCGTGAGAGAGAATCGAGAGTCTTGAATCGACCGAACCATATCCCTCTCTGTCTCTCTTGTTTCTCTCTTCCTCTGTCTTTTCTCGTTGATTGCAAAATAATTGAATGGTTCGGCGAGACGAAGAGGTAGACGGAGAAAAAGAGCGAGATGACGACGAGGGACGACCGCGACGACGATCGACCCGAATCGGCCGCGTCCCTCTTGCCGATCGGCCTTATTGGTGTCTGCTGTCTGCTCCTCCTGCAGAGCAGCGCAGTAAAAAAGTCCCAGAGCAATATTATTTTGGTTCGGTAATGCGTTTTTAAAGACCGTCCTCGCTCGGCGCCGATACGAGAGGTCCGGTGCGCGAGCATCAACGAGGCAACAGAAGGAACAACAGCCCGAACGAAGGAGCAGCATCAACGGATGTATGTATAGGAGAGGGAGGCTTTTGGTGGTGGTGCACGATGACTAGAGGGGGCGGGATATACGGTGTGTTTCGCCGAAACAAAAGCGCACGTGAGAGAAATGCTGCTGGCAGTGTGGATATAGCATGCACATACCCAAATACACTTTGAGTCTTGGGTCTTGATGGATTGCCGGGACCGATCGAGCTTCATCCGAACTAATCAATAATCGCGGACTCTGCGTACTTCTTTCTCTGTCTTTGCCCCCTTCTCTCTCTCTCTCTCTCTCTCTCTCTCTCTCTCTCTCTCTCTCTCTCTCGTGTTGGACCTGCAGCTATTACGCACCCCGAAGCAGACGAGATCATCATTTCTCTTCTCTCGTTTGCAACCGACGTGCTCAAGCCGTGCCCTCGTTTTTCCCTGCAACTTCTTGGCTGCAAACGCCCGCACCACCTCCGCACGCCATTCGTGTAATGACAACTTATCATTATAAACGTATTCGCGATGATGCGCGTGAATTTAGAAGCAACGAAGAGAAACCCCGTTCCCTATTTTGCGATGTTTCTTCTTTTGGGATATCGAAGCGAACGCTGTTATTAGGTCTGGCAAGTTTGTGCAATTTCACGTGCCGTCAGAAGGTTTTCTCGGATGAGAGCACGGGTATATTTCTCGATAAATCGACGGGCCGAATTTGTACCGGTAGCGTTGGCCAATACTCGGGTGGGTCATTGCTCAGCTGAGTCCAGTGATGACATCACTGCTGGATTTCCATGCATTGAGGAGCCTGAATTAGAAGGTCCAAAAAAGCGTTTTTTCGGGATTTTTTTCAAAAGGGAAAAATACAAGTGAGATAGGTAAACATTGAGGTATCTTTTCATTTATATTTGAAATGTATGAAAAAAAATTCAACATGAAACATTAAATGACTGCAGATTTATCAGGCATGTGCGTCTTCCCACTGCAGTCCTCAATCGGCGGGAAAGATGCAGCTCGTAATTCTCGACTGAACCAAATAAACCAATAAAATTTTCCATTGGTATATATTTTTCTTCTGGGTGAATTAAGAAAAAGCTGAAAAAATCGTGAAGTTATAACTCTTCTCAGGTTTGAAAAAAATGTGTTTGAAAAAAAACACTCAAACGTGCTATAACAATTTTTTAAAAATACTTTTGCAACGACTCTTTTAATTCACTTTGAAGAGATTTTTATACCGAAGAAAATAAACTTCGGTTTGTTTCAATAGGTCGTTTAGTATTTTTGCTATCACGCCCGCCAATTTGGAAAAATCGTGAAAATGAAAACTGGAGAAAACGCGCTTCAAAGTTTTCAATAGGAGAAAATATCAATATCAAATATCAATCGCTTTTCTACTTTTGGCCTTGTAACTTCGAATATATTTACAACTGGCCTCTGTAACTGTAAATATATTCTTGGATAATTTATCTATCGACTTAAGCAATAAAAAAACGATTTTTCGGACCTTCCAATTCAGGCTCCCGCTTTAAGAGCAGCCAACAGCCCAGGATCTCTGGGGAATTGTAAACCGCCAAGTGTCAAGTTAAAAGTGGAAAAGCAGTTATCGCAAAAGCCCGATCATCCATGGTACCATTGCAAGGAAAACCAATATTTACTCGGTAGATCAATGGGTACTTCGAGGGAAAAAAACGACTCACCCGGAAACGGACAACGTCGAGGACTATGTGGAGTGTTCGATGTGTAGAAGCGATTGGCGCCAGTGCATTTCACTGGAACATCAAAACACCTGTCGACACGCGGCTTTTCCATCACCTTTGAACGTACCCGAGCAAACGTACGTAGCTGCTCGAACGTGTGCAGCGAATACCGTAGGAGCAGGAAGTACATGGAAAAAGGGAGCCGAGAAGTGGGTTTCTAATTGGTCCCCTTGGTGCTCCAAGCCATCGAGGCATCGATAGCGATTATATCCGGGAACTTGTGAAACGAGCGAGCTTGGCTGTGAAAATTCATCGGGGAATTACCACCTCGTTGTGCATTTCCCATGAAACGCGAGTTGACGTACAAACACCTTTTTACCGTGCAGGGCCCTCGTGTATGCACAAACACGTGTATGGATATTGTGCACCAGTGTGTAGGCACGTACATCAGCAAGGATGAAACGTGACGGGAACGCCTGGATGGTTTGACGTTCGATAGAGTGTAAAGAGAATCACGAAGCTGGGACAAGGTGAAAATGCAGTAATAAAAGCTGCTGCAATCTCTCTCTTCCTCCTCGATATCCTGCCCCATTCCAGAGTCCTGTTCGCACTCGCTCCAGGCATCGGTTTCTCGTTTCACACCGGCTTTACACATACACATATATACATCTCATTTCCCTCCGCTTTTGCTCTCTCTCTCTCATCCTACCGATGATCCGCACTCTTTCCCGCCCGCGTTCCCATTCCGCAATATCGATAAAAGCTTCGCTGTATTGTAAGCTCACGGGTAAAGCGGCACGGAGGCACGATCGCGACCACACCGCGCGGGACCGTGACGCGCCCAACGAGCAGCATCACACCGACACCAACACCGCGTATAAACCGTTCGGCATATATACCGAGGTTCGAGGGAGCTCCGTCATGGTATGGGAAAGCCATCAATTTCAATGGGCTTTGAAAACCGAACTACTTGTTGCACGCTCACCCTCTCGATCCACGACCGAACAGCCCTGAACGGTTTCACCCTCCTCTCGATAACGCGAGCCGATAGCTTCCAGCAACCCGAGTCCCGTGTATATATCACGGGATCCCGCTGTACCAACCGATGGCTATGAACAAACCCCGTTCGCGAGCTTCTCCAGCCCACTCCCGAACAAGCTTGCCAATAACGGGGGTGATACTTTTGTTGTGATAAAACGTGACGGTTTTCGGGTTGACTCACTTCTTGGTTGAGACTTTTCTCTGAAGCGGCTCTTTAACTGATGATGACGGTCAACGAGGTCTCAAAATGGATCAAAGACGATCACTCGCAGCTGGCCATTGAAGTATTGAGCAGGAGCACCATGTTCGATTGGACAAATCATTTCTGAATTAACATGTTTCATTTTTTCGGTAAGCAATTCATTGACCCCCCCAATGATGTATTTAGTCAGTTGAAGGCACTTTTTTCTGTGCAGCTTGGTGCTGCTTTCATTCGGATGAGTTGTTACTTGGTATGTTCTGAGGCTGTATACAAAATTTCGAGTTGATCCATTAATCTGCTGAGCAATTATAAGAATCCTAATTTGCAGTAGCTTGCGTTGTCATGAGACGTCATTTCACTCGTAGATAGGATAAAAAGAAGCGCAATGACAAAATGATACTGAATGTTCTAGATTTTTTGTGTGGGTAATGTATGTGCTAAAGAAACTTTTTGGAAAGTGTCACAATCGTTTACTGCATAGTTGTAGTACAATTAATAGCAACGTACTGAAATTCTGCTCATGTTCAGGTTCAGCTCTCCAACGTGTCTCACCAAACTGCATAGCGATGCTGCAAACAGTTGGGCGACTCGCGAATTCCAGCAGTTCTGAGGCATGATATCTTCACTCTGAAGAGTGTTACCCTGAACAAATGCAATACCAACAAATACAAATGAGGCAGTTATTTGAAAAGAGAAAAACACCTTCATCTGGAAACTTTGGTGTGGTCCACAAATTCCAATAACGATGGATCTAACTTTGTTTGGGTTCATCTGGCTTCTATGTCCCTCGTACTCTTAACCCAAACAAACCCAAACAATAAAATCAATCTCTAGGTGCGACAATATCTCGGTGTGACAGCTGTCACATTTTACCAGGTCTTCGATTCACTCTTCTTGCTGCTCTGCATTCGATCATTCCTCCACACAATCTCGGCGAGATGACGTCGTTTACGTCGAGCTTGATCGCCAGCGACGATTTTCCCTTCGATTGCCGAATTTGTTTTTATTGGGGGCCTACTCTACTACCATCACAAAATCATAGCAACATTACATCATTCATTGGGAGCTTCATCACTAGGAGGATGCTTCCAAGGGACGATCTACCAGTCGCCAAATCTGGTTTGATCAAAAACGCTGCGGTTAATGAGACCCTGGTTTCGCATATTAATGCAGTGCCTCCTCATTAGAACCTCCTCATTAGAAAAAAAAATGATTTTTTTGTATGCTGTAGTAGAGACATAAAAAATGACGTCCCCGAAAACTCTGCAGGCCTTATCGGCTAAATACAATAGTAATTAATTCACGAAATCAATGCATTTAACCCGCACTAAATAGGGAATCTGTGCGGATCGAAATTTGGAACGGAAATAATAGTAGTTCCCGGTTAGATCAGAGCTATGCGAAAAGCGACGAATAACAAGAAAACAGTCGCGGTCACGTATGTTCCATAAAAAATATAGGTTACGGGACATTTCGAGCAGATATCATGGATTCAATCGACTCATTTTTATGTGCTTTTACAATATGCACATTACACATGCATGACCACACGAGATTACACATACGGCAAACAAACACACGCTTGACGTGTATCGAAAGCACCTGAATACAGCGTTGCCACGGACATTGCCAGAATTATGAAATGG
Source organism: Ophion slaviceki (assembly GCA_944452715.1). Classification (NCBI taxonomy): domain Eukaryota; kingdom Metazoa; phylum Arthropoda; class Insecta; order Hymenoptera; family Ichneumonidae; genus Ophion; species Ophion slaviceki. The sequence continues at coordinate 23,327 of CALYCA010000225.1, read as the reverse complement.
CGGCCTGTAACAACTCAAGTCAAATCTGATTGCGATTTTACTTCACTTACCAAACTATAATACAAACAGTTATCACATGCACTTCTCAAATAATTATTTTCTGTATCATGTTTATTATTATACCCAAATACATTATATTTGGCTTTTTTCAGATTCGATAATTTATAGATTTTCTGTTGACTAGTCAATCCGCTAGTACTACCTCAATATCGCTAGAAAAGTGCAATATTCATTTTGGATCGCCGGACAGAACGAATCGTGCAAATAGGTCTCGTGAAAGGTTTCTCTCCATCGCTGGCCCGTAGCGAGGATTTCTCCGCTGGATCCATCGAATCGATGACCTTTATTATCCGAACGTGGGTATAGCGATTCGCCGGTGCGTCGACGGAAATTCCTGCCCGTGCGGGTGGATGCGTCGGGATTCCGAAACACGGGTGAGCACAGAGAGGAACGACGAGAAAGGGAGAACGGTGAGAGCCAGAGGGATGGAGGAAATTTGCGTTCACTCTCCCCACACACGCCGTGCATATATGCCGAGGGAATGAGAAGACAGATTGGAAAAAGATAATGGTGGCTGTAGCGGTGTTACGCGGAGCTTTCGAGCTTTAATCACATATCCACACTGCGATACCGATGTACGAGTTTCTCATCAACGCATCTGTAAACATCCACCAATTTGGTCAATTACCCAAACTTTTTCGTCGTCTCTTCGGGTGTCATCAATGAATAACGACGATCCCATTGGCACGAGTTTCAAGCAGAGGCTCGAAAAGTAATCGGAGCGTCGGTTGAGCTTGCACAAATTTATTTCCAGTTTGGTGAGGAATGTTTTCATCAAGAATTTTCCTTCAGCTGCCCTATCGCAACGTCGCGTTCTTCCACTCGTCATCCGGAGGTTCGGCTTGTTTGCAAGGCACTGAGGAATCGCGAGGGTCCGGGCAGGAGGGTTGCTCGGGAATTTTGTACGCCCTCCACGGTTTGCCGGGAAGGAGGGAGTTCCGTCGCCCTCCTTTTTTTATTCGGATATTCTTTCAATATCGAGGGGAATCTTTAAGTGACTGGGTAACCATCCTACAGGCTTGCCGGGTCTCTCAGATTTCCTCATCCTCAGCAACAGGTTGTAAATCCGTTTTCTTCGAGGGATCGAGGCAGCCGAGGATCCAGGTCGCGCCCTCCTTTGGTTTGAGGTCGAGGGTATAGAGCTCCTTCGGGACGAGAGTCCTAACCACCCTGTCGCTTTTCAACGCGCGCTACTCGCGTATCCAAAGTTTTCTCGCTCACTTAGACCGACTCTCCTTGGCAGCCTCGTCTAGCGACACGATCCTACCAAACTTTCCAGCGCTTTCCGATCGCGCCGCCATTCTCGCTCGCTCTCCATCTATAAAAAGGGCCGGGGGAAAAAAAGGGCTTTTGCGTCCCACGAGCGACACTTTCGCCGTCGTGGCTTCCCGCTCGGCGAGTAGGTAATCGACGCGCGACTCGGCGACGGGAAAAAGGATTTCCTGCTGTCGGAGCGAGCGCTCGAGAGGCCACGGGGAGTACGAGACAAGGCTCGATCTCTCCCCCTCCTCAGTCTTTTGATCCAGGACAGTCACAACGATCGTGGATCGAGCGAAGGAGACCTCGAGTGACTTGCATGTCTCGAACAAAGCCAGCACCGGAAATGCGTTGTTCAATGGATTATTGATAAACGGACACAAACTCGTACGATTCCACCTGTCAGAGTCGACTCGAAGCTCCATCGTCCACACGTCCCCAGCCAATGTGCATCGCGTCTCGACGCTTCTGCGTTGCTCCTGCACCGCACAATTCGCGTGGACAATGACCGTGAAATCACATCAAACTAACCGTGATGGCTCGACCGGATGAATTACCGCGGAGTGATCTCGAACAAAAATAGCAGAATAAATGACGGAGAGGATGAAGGGAAAACGGAATAAGGTACATGCGGGTAATAAGGCCTGTCGGCTAATAAAACCTAAGTCACGAAAATCGTATTTAAGGCCTTAGGCCACGCCTTTTTCCATTTTTTTTCGTATGAAAAAGTGATTCACTCATAAAATTAATTACACATTTATTTAGTATGAATATCAAGCTGTTAGCATTTTTTTTCGATGTACTAAATGGCCGACTACTAATATTTTCTTTTCTTATCTTTTTTTAGGCGCTCCGTGGCGTGACCTTTAGCATCCACAATTTTTTGCCTAGAACAAAAACAAAAATTCTCGTCAATCTACATTAGAATATCGAGAGAAGTATGTACGGAATTAAAAAATATTGTTTTATTCGAAATTTGTAGGTATTTGAAATTAAGAAATGAATTTTCAGTGAAAATTTTCGTTACAACTGCTCATAAACGGCTCATAAAATGAAAAGTTTCCGATTAATCAGAAATTCCGTACGTACTTCTCTGCGAAATGCAGTTAGAAACATAACTATTAAATTTGAAGTAAATCGAGTGAAAATTATTGAAGTTATTCGTCACGCCAATTGGAAAAAAGCTGGTTCGAGAAGTTTCGAGTAGTCGGCCATTTTGTGCATCGAAAAAAAAATCTATATTTTCTAACAGCTTGATACTCATACTAAATACATGTGTAATTAATTTCACGAGTGAATCACTTTTTTATACGAAAAAATGGTTAAATTCGCATATGATTTTATATCCGTCACTGGGGCCTAAGGCCTCAAGGCCTACTAAATTTAACCATAGGCCTTATTATCCTCCTACTTCTTATAGCAAAGTTAGTTTATTTTATACTGTCTTTTACATTAGTTTTAAAATGTTACGAATGTAAATAAACAGTACGCATATTTATTACTAATCAATTGATCGTTATTAATAGTGCCTCGATCCCGATGCCTCCAAAACGAGTGTTGTGGTCGGAAAACGACCTGGTGCCAGCTGTCCGAGCAGTGCAAACAGGAACTTTGAGTTCCTACTAAGCTGCAGAGGATTATTGATCTCCAATACCAAATATATTACGTACAGTTTGATTATTCAAGTACGTTAAAGCCGCAGACCTTGATATCCTACCATAGTAAAATAAGGCCTGCTATCAACGTTTTTAAAAATGTTTAATTTTGTTTTTGTTCACTATACAAGTTACCATTTTTCCTTTATATTTCATAGACACTGAGCTCAAATAATGATTATAATTAAAATATGTCGATAAAATTTGATATTTTTCATTTTATTTCAAATATCCCTTAGCTAGGCCTTATTACCCGCAGGTACCTTGCGATATAAAATCGTAGGATTCCGGCGAGTTCGTATTCGCTGTCTCTGTGCGACCGGATGTGCGCCGAGCAATCATTCATTTAATATTAATCATGCTCGAGCGGCAGGGTAGTCGGACCATGTCGAAGTGAGCGTTGTGGGTCGAAGGGTGGCCAAGCTGGATAAGAGGAATTTTAGTCTTGCAGGTATTAGAGGTAGCCGCGGGTGTTTGGGGATCCGTTGTTGCACGAAGCTCGAGAAGGAGAACTCGCGGTGCATGTCATTAGCCGTGATGGAAGTCCGGATGCCTTTTCTCATAAGCGGACAAACACAAGCGCGCATGTACGAGTCGAGAAGGAGGAAACTTCATGGACGACGTTGTACGGGGATTGACAGATCCTGTGTAGCTCTCTCGTTCTTTCCATCAAACGAGAGGCGTCCAGACGCGGACGCCATTGTTATCGCAGTCATGCCCGTTGCCCCCTGCGAATCATTTCCTCCAAGATCCACCAAGGTCGTTCAACTATCACGTTGCTTCATTGTCACTGCGAACACCCGCGCCCATCATGCGTCAGCAGACACGATGGAACTTGAGGACTCGATGAACATCCCAAGTCGAAATTTTCAGCCTATTTTGGCCCTCCAGATCCTCACAGTGGTAGGAGATAAAGGCAGTAAAGTACCTTCGCAATCGATATAAAATGAGCTCCTACTTAACGCCTAGAACGGGAACAAATTTTCCTTTTCTCCACTCGCAGGCGCTAAGGAGGACGTCGAATGACACACGTATACACGCACACGCATACACTCTGTTACGCATATAGAGATACATATGCCTGGATACGCGCATGCGTAGACACACGTATATACCCGCACACGTACATGCCTAAGCATCACACCAACACACGTATACTAGTACCTATACGTATGCATGCGTGCCTGCTATAGGGATCAGCGTATACATGCATACGTGAGGGCAATTCCTATCAAAAATATTGTAACTGTTTGCCCAAGATCTATTTCTTCCACTTTGGAGAGTTGCTGGAGCTGCAGGGGCAAGTTTGAAGCGAATGCGAAAGGTTCGCTGGGTGGAGATAATGGAAAGGCCATTGGAAAAGTAGGCCTCTACGGCGAACGCGCAGTCCTACCTAGTCCAACGCATGACGGTTACTGAAAACTATCAGACCTGCTCTTTCGAATGCGACCATCTCCACCCTCGTTTCGTCGAAACAGCCAAATGCACGATAGGTCCAAACGCAATCAAAAGAGGAGCTGCAACGACTTCAGCTAGGTAAGGTAGGAGTATAAGGGCCTATGGAGGAGGTAAGCAGCAGAGGAAGAGCATGTGGCGGCCCACAGTAGGACTTCTAGCAGTTAACAGACTCGAGTGAGGCTGACATAGGATCAAAGGCCTTTAAAATAGGCTGAAAATTTCGACTCGGGCAGCATCATTGGAACAATGGTTCAATCTTTGTCATTCTTCCAGCAGATCACTCCTGACGCTCACGTGAAACAAACGCAACGGCAATTACCATCGGCCCATCGCTCCGGTCATTTACGCCCATTTCGATACTCTCGTCCGGTGATCATTTGCACAAAGCTCTTGCCGCAGCTGAAACGCCTTCGGACAATAATCTCACCGGTCAGGCTTGACCGGCGAGTCGTTAGCGCGGCTCCGAAAGATCGGCACGCGAAACGCAATCAGCGCTATTTCCAAGACCCGCTGGCGCACGTATGCGCCATACACGAGGCGCGCATAGCCTCGCGAGAGCTCGAAATACATACTCATCATTGGCCGAGTCGAGGGCGGAGCTGCCAAGAGTACACGCGCACTTTTCGATCGTCTCTCCGGGGGCTTTGGTATTTTTGCGAGACCGGTCGTTATCCGTGGTTATTGATTGGCCCGTCGTTAACGCCGCGCTATTTCTCCGAGCAGATCCGTGAGAACCGGAACAAGGCCTGCTCACTTGGGCTCCTCATTCGTATGGCGAACATGACCAGCCGTTCAAGACTATCGCAACGTTATTCGGCGTGGAAATCTCCGCCATTCTGGAGCACCCGACTCTGGACAATAAACAATACGGAGGAGCGAAAGAAAAAACGAAATGTTTATTTCCGGTTCACGAGGAGCTACGGTGCTTACGGCCATGGCGACCACTCGTATGTCCAAGAGGCTACCGAGGATCGTAAACTTGAGAGGAGAAAGAGCGACACGGGCATCCGGAAAAGACTGTCCTTCCGCTGGGGGGAGAGAGAGAGAGAGAGAGAGAGAGAGAGAGAGAGAGAGAGAGAGAGAGAGAGAGAGAGAGAGTCTGCGATGCTGCAGAGCGCCCACAGCGGATGTAATTTCCGAGTGGAGCAATTTCGGTACAAAAGGGGACCATGCATATACAACTTTGTGCACACAAGGTAAACGCACCGGAGCTTATTTCGCCGGTATTATTTCTTCTCTCCCTCTGTCCCCCATTTTCGTGGAAATTCCAAAAAAGGAAATGCCGGTGGGACAGTATGGGTATTTAATATCGAAGGGGTCACGATGCGCCTTTGAAACGAAAAAAAGAGTTACGGGGGTAGGAGGGGGAGCTTTTTTTCCCGCGCTTTTTCTTCGCTCTCCCACGGGCATCCGGAAGACGTAGATTTTCCGTTGAGCTTTTCGCGCAGTTCGGCAGACCACTCGACCCTGCTCGGCCAGTTTCTCGGGGGGCCGTGAACGCTACAACGCGCCTGGCACAACGGAAGTAATTTCCGAGATGAGCGACCAGCCGGGACAGTCCCGACTTGCAATAGTGGTTGAACAGTCAAAGTGGGCTCATTTCGGTACACTAGAGAGATGAAGGGGGGGGGGGGTATGTGTGTGTGGAGAAAGAGCAGCCGGGCAGCCCTTTCTGTTCCTCTGGGAGGTCATATCCTGTCCGCAATAGCTGCTTCTCCATGGCGCCCACAGTAGTTGCCCCCTGACCGTTCGCGCATTAAGCTACTCGTAAAGCAATTTTCTGAAGGAGCCACGCAAAATGTCGTGCTTGTTCAACGTCCGCGTATACAACGTCGTTGACTCTGCAATCACCAACGCATGAATTCACGCATACTGGATGGTATGTTGACTGAAGGGGGGAAAGATAGAGGGAAAGGGATTCTCTTTCTGCGCTGGGACACAGGACAGTGGGTTTCGAAATGCTGCGTTGCGACACACTGGCCTTTGATGAAGGAAAATACTCATACGTAATTCAATGGATGGGCGTCTTGAGGAAGGTTATCATGGCAATGGAAATGGGATGCATCGTTACTTTAAATCGGTTTGCGACGTTTGGGATCGATCCACTAAACCGGTGAATAAATACATACCACGTTGGAGGGGTGTGTATTAGATTTGAATTTGAAAAGTGAGATTTTTTATTTAGAATTTGATAGCCTCGGGTATTAACTTTTATTTGCATTAAAGCTTTTGTAGAAATTCCGAAATTATACCGAGTCGTGACGATTTTTGTGAAGGGTCGGCGAACCGCCCCTCTCCGATTTACCCCTTTTCTTATTCCGTTTTTTTTTCAAGACTATGTTTCATGAAACGCTGTAAATCGTAACCCAAAGTCGTCCAATTCACTTTAAATTTAGACCGGGCAGGGCTTATAACATTTTCTGTCCCCTTAAAAAATTCAAGACTCGTTAAAAAGGCTATTTTCATGAATTTTTTTGATAGGTTTAAATTATAGATATTGATATAAAAGTTGTTACACTTAATAAATACACTTTCGAAATGAAATTAAAAAAAATTGTCTGTATTTATGTATCCTAAACAAACTTTAAACGCGTTTTTCTCGAAACGTTTTTCGACGGCTTGTTGATAAAATCTTCGAAACTACTCAACCGATCCTTATGAAATTTAAATCACATATTCTTTACAACTATAGGTATAGCGCACATCAAAGATCTTTTTGAATTTTTATATTTACCTTTTTTGCCAAAAGCGATGAAAAATCACGTTTTTTTTTTCAAAAAATGTCCGCCATTTTGTTATTTTTGCATATATCAAAAATCGTATGATATGCGCTATAGCCATTAACATACTGAATTTAAAACCGTTTGATTTTTTTATTTCGGATGATCCATGTCCGGGATTTCATCAACAGCGCAGACCTACAATTTTTTTAACTACCATTTTCGTCTATAAATAGTGATTTGAATAAATTATTTTTTTTCAATGTATTTCGAAAGTGCATTTATTAAGTGTAACAACTTTTATATCAATGTCTATAATATAACCCTATCATAAAAATTCATGAAAATAGCCTTTTTAGCGTCTAAAATGAGAAGATCCCTTAAATCCGTTTATCCATTTGTTGGTAACAAATAATTAAAGTAGTTTTTTAAATCGAAAACTTTTTTTTCCTACAGCTGACCATTTTCGTAATTTTTTAAATATCAAAAGCGTATCCGATCGTACGAAAGTTTGATTATACTAAAAGTACATTTATTTTTCATTTCAGATCACCTTAGTTGTCACATCCACCTACACCGATTGACCATGCCATAACGGCCGCACTTTGCTTGAACAATAGTAACTTTATTGTTTATCAATATTTTTCAATAAGAAAAAAATCGAATTTGGCCTATGTATTAAGGGAGAAAACTCATTTTAGGACAGTATTTTTTTGCCTAGTAGATTATCTACTTGGGATATAGATTAAGGTGTGTTATTAAGCATACAGTGAATTTATTTCGTGTAAATTATTATTTTAAAAAACTGAAAATTAACAACGTTATTGAGGCATAATAAAAATCTCTCTGTATAAAAAATGTTGGTCCAACGGCCGGATCGATAACTTGACAATGGTTGGTCTGAAGAATAAAAATTGAAAAGCTTTATAATCTGTGGAAACGTACTTCGAATTGTACGTAGCCATTTGTTCGAAAAAAAATATAATGTCATCAAAAGGTGGGTGTTCAGAAGATAGTGTAATTTTGGCGAAACTTTACTTATATTCGGGGTTTAAAAAATAAATACTAAGTTTAAAGCAAAAAAGAAACAGCTGCGTACAATGATAGCTTCTGCAATGGCGGATTTTTTTTCATTGAATACCCGACAATCATAGTTGGAGTTATGACTCCAATCAGGTCGAGAAAAGTCGTTTCGAGAAAAACGCAATAAAAATTTTTAGAATACGTAAATCGTTCCGGTACCTGCTGTCACTAAATCATCCGTAACTTGGTCAATTTTCAATATTTTAACTTAACATTTTTTCACATTTTCTTAAATACGTATACTTCGAGAAAATGCAAAAAAAAAACATTTTTTACCCGTCACAGTCTCGCCTGAATCGTGTATAAAATTCCGACTTCGTCATCCCAGCACACTCGTAAGAGAAATCTCAATAAACCGTACAGAAAGTTGAACAGTATCAATCAAGATTACGAAACGCCCGATGAATTAACATAAAGTGTTATTTAATCGATCGGCACAACTGCGATCGCCCTTGTCGCATAGTTATGCGAGTCTACGGAGGCCCTCGCGTGTCCGATCACTCGTTCGGTCGCTTTGTCGGATGACTAGGTGGCTTTCAGACGCCAAAGGCTTCAGGAATACGTGACTTCGATCGTAACGATGTTCGCGTTATCTTTGTATCGAGATGCCAGTCAGCTGGCATCTTGCGATCATCCTGAAGCTCAAGCCTGGAGGACCCGCTAATCTTGAATATGAAACGTCAGGTCAACATTGTTAGTCGTGCACTCGGCGATTAGTATTCATTTGAAATTCACCAGTCACTGTAACGAGCGTGATTTCACAACAGTACGAAGGATTTGCCGTTGAACCAAAAGCAAAAGGATCGTCTCGAACACTGTGATCGTCTTTGGAGTTCATTTTCACCAACTCTTCCTGAACAAGCCTTCGTTTTCTCCGCTATTCCACCCCTCATCATCGAGTATTTCCGCGTAGCAAAAGCATCGACGATGACAACTTCTGCACTTTCGATCTACAAGCGCATACTTAAAACGCGCGTACGACGCGAATGATAATCCGAGTCGATGTCCGTAGACCCATTGCGGGGGTAACTCGATTAGCCTAAGCGAGAATGTGCTCGTTTGTAGAGTCCAGGCTTGTGCGAGCTAGAGGGATTCGCAGGAGCATATATACAACAAATAAAATCTCCTGCATAGTAATTTCATCTGGAATACGAAAGTGGAGGCTGCGACGTGAGCTTTGGGCGTGTAGGAGACGGTGGTAGGTTTTACTCGGAGTCGAGTCCTCCCCATATATTCGCATATATATACACATAAATAAATATAGTAGACATTTCGTAACGGTATACGAACGTTCGCCTGGGGTGGGGAAGGCACCGGAGAGGAAGCTCAGGCTAGGTCGTCGTATACGTGATGTTGGTGATGCTGCCTCCATGGCCGCCGGTACTCCTGTTGGAGTGTAGAGAGGGTGAATTAAAAATGTAATCCAATAATAACGCGTCTCTGGTGTCCGCGAGAACGTGCAGCCAAAGTATAACTACATGCATAGATGAGTCCGGTCTACACACGCACACCCACACACAGATATCTTTGCCGTAATACACGAAACTACAGCAAAGATATGTATCAGGCTATACATATAAAAGAGCCGGAAGGATTTTCCGGCGTACGTACAGCTCCGTCCTAGGGGTTGGTGTATACGGGGATGGAGTACCACCGACGTATAACCTTGTGCCGGCTGTACATATACAATTGCGTACACCGTTATGTATCTGGTTGCGCGTTCGCGAAAACCGCTCCTCCTTCATCCGGGATAACCATCGCGCCAGCCGATCCTCTCCGAACCTACAGTTCACAGGCTGTATGTGCCGCATAGTTCCTGAGGTGGAAGAAAATATGACGACGTCCGGTTCTCCGGAACAAGGGAGTCATCGTTCCGAAGGATGCTGGGGTGGAATTACCTCACTGGATGTTGCCGAGGACCAAGTTGGTGTGTTGCGTGCAGGAGGAATCAGGCCAAAAGGACAGACGTCGAGCCTGTCCGAGTCGAAATTTTCAGCCTATGATGCCCCTCCAGATCCTCACAGTGGTAGGAGATAGAGGCAGTAAAGTAGCTTCCTATTCAATATGAAATGAGCCCCTACTTAACGCCTAGAACGGGAACAAATTTCCCTTTTCTCCACTTGCAGGCGCTAAGGAGGACGTCGATTGGCGCACGTATGCACGCACACGCATACACTCTATTACGCATTTAGAGATACATATGCCTGGATACGCGCATGCGTAGACACACGTATATACCCGCACACATACATGCCTAGGCATACACCAACACACGTATACTAGTACCTATACGTATGCATGCGTGCCTGCTATAGGGATCTGCGTATCTATGCATACGTGAGGACAATTCCTATCAAAAATATTGTAACTGTTTGCTCAAGATCCATTTCTTCCACTTTGGAGAGTTGCTGGAGCTGCGGGGGCAAGTTTGAAGCGAATGCGAAAGGTTCGCTGGGTGGAGATAATGGAAAGGCCATTGGAAAAGTAGGCCTCTACGGCGAACGCGCGGTCCTACCTAGTCCAACGCATGACTGTTATGGAAAATGACCAGACCCGCTCTTTCGAATGCGACCATCCCAACCCTCATTTCGTCGAAACAGCCAAATGCGCGATAGGTATAAATGCAATCAAAAGAGGAGCTGCAACGACTTCGGCTAGGTTAGGTAGGAGTATAAGGGCCTATGCGGGAGGTAAGCAGCAAAGGAAGAGCATGTGGCGGCCCATAGTAGGACTTCTAGCAGTAAATATACTCAAGTGAGGCTGACATAGGATCAAAGACCTTCAAACTAGGCTGACAATTTAGACTTGGGTGGTTACGGAAGACCATTTTGATGAGTCGACTAGCAGTTTTTGCTGGTATCTGACGTTACAGATCCCCGGACAAACTGGTCAATAATGCATCAGCAACCCGTGCATCTCTTGGCGTCTCCATGAGCAACTATCATCATCCGCTAGCTGCCGGTTCACCGGTGAGCCCAAAGCTCCGGCTAGCCACACATGCAGGGCCTGCAGTACTCTCATACCCAAATCCCCTTCCTTCAACTGCCTCCACCTAGTGTGCGGAACTTGCCTTTCTCACTTTGACAGCGAGACCCGCGTATTTCTTCTTTCCACTCGATTCCTCACCCCCCGTATACACTACATCGTCGAAGCTGGGTCTCTCTATTTCTGTCGCGGTCCCTCGCATCTGGTACACCGAGTGCCTTCTTGCGTTGGCCGGGCTCGGACCGCCGGGTGCTTATTACAGTCGCGGCTTTGATTTGTAAAGGGCGAGAGCCGAGGGCTTTTGCCAGGCGTTCGGGATGCGCCATGCGGGGAAAAGAGTGCCGCGAGGCTCTCTTTGCCACGGTGGGAAGAGACAGCATCACCTCTCGCGAGCGATGGGAAAGAGAAAACGAAAGACCGTCGGAAGATAGAAAGCGGTGAAAGCTTCGACCGTATCTTCCAAAGAGTGGAGCTCACTCGCGGTGTGCTTTCATTATACATACGGGCAGTCGGCCGCGCGAAGCTCAACCGCACCCCCTATACGTACACATACGTCATCAATGTACACGTGTGTATAGGAGGCAGAAACGCTCGTGGTATAGAGACTTCTTCGTACGACGATGGACGACCGGTATGGTTGGAAGACTCTTCGACTCCGTATGGAAGCGGGCTGCACAGTAACAGCCGCGTTCTACGAGAGATACACGGATTTTGCTAGAAAAAAGCTGATCCATACATTTGAAACAGTTCGGAGCTCAGCGTGAGCCTGGTCATCCTCTTTGCCGGTAATCTTTGACGGTCGAACCACTCTATGCTCGTTAACAAAGCGCACCGTATGCGCATATCCTGGTGCACTGCGCTTCGTTCCTCCTATCTCGAACCTTTATACCGCATCACCTAGACGAATATACATCTGTGTTCGCGCCCGGGGATGTTGCACAAAACGTACGAGATCACGGGAAAGCACACGGAGCTGAAATAATACCTGATATAGGCACCTGGAGAAAATGGGGTGCTCTCATCCTCGTTCTCCTCCATCATCTTCTGTTTCTTCATCGTTTTCATAACGAAAAGCAGCCACTCTATTTATACCCGGGGCTCGCTGATACCTCCTCCTCTGCACGATTTAACTCCCTCCGACCTGACGCTCTATCCCTCTCTCATTCAAGGATTAACGGATAATCCTTTCGAAAAAGCTAAGGACGGGAGAAGAGTGGAAATGCTGCATGCTAATCTCTCGATTCAAGATCCATGGATATTGCTAATGCTTCAGGCAATTTTGTACAGATAGTCATGTGTAAACATACTCGTGTATGGAAGCACTATGATTTTCAGGCTTCAATCACTCGCCGTGGCCATTCAGCAAGCTTCAAAGCCGATCCAGCCTAGACCAAAGTCGATCTTTTGGAGGCTGAACATCAGCCCCAGGTCTCCCGATGCCGCCAATGAGCATGGCATCATTTCGGTTTCCAGATACATGCCTTTTGAAGTGAATCATTCGATTCATTAGGCTGAATATTAGCAATGAGGACTTTGGGGATGTAATTTGGCTGAGGCTGAACATCAGTGCATGTTAATCTCTCGATTCAAGATCCATGGATATTGCTAATGCTTCAGGCAATTTACACAGATAGTCATATGTAAACATACTCGTGTATGGAAGCACTATGATTTTCAGGCTTCAATCACTCGCCGTGGCTATTCAGCAAGTTTCAAAGCCGATCCAGCCTAGATCAAATTCGATCTTTTGGAGGCTGAACATCAGTGCCAGGTCTTCCGATGCTGCCAATGATCATGCCTTATCATTTCGGTTTTCAGATACATGCGATTTGCAGTGAATCATTCGATTCATTAGGGTGAACATCAGCAATGAGGACTTTGGGGATGTAATTTGGTCGAATGCAGGCTGGAGAACATATCACATGTGCTCCACACCACGGTGTATGATCTATCGGCTTGAAAAAAGGCTCTCGCACCGCGGTCCCCATTTTCCCATGATACAAATAACTCTCCCTCTCTCTGTCTCTTGCTCGTTTCTCCGGCTCTCGTCCGTATAAGAGCAGCACATTTTCGTTATTACCCCTTGGATGAGGTTGCGCGACGGTGACCAAGAGCGTCGCCTTTTGTCTTTCATCTCTGGACGTCGCCGAGTGGCCTGGGTGTGCGCGGCTATTTCCCCTAATATTCAATCGATCCCAGTAACACAGAGGGCCGACAGACAGAGACCCGTCGGTGGTACGAGGCAAGCGACACCAAAGCCAACACCTCGTGACTTATAATCACATTTTCTCACCCACTCGGCTTCGTGCCCGATATGGAAGACAAAGAGAGATACGGAGAGAGAGAGAGAGAGAGAGAGAGAGAGAGAGAGAGAGAGAGAGAGAGAGAGATAGAGAGAGAGAGGCGTATGCAAGCATACGTACTATTGAACACATACACATGGCTGAGAGAGATGGTGAGAGAAAAGCTGCGAGAAAGTGAGACGGATAAAGCGAGGAACCCTCCCCGTTAATGGCCACTGGGAAAGCTTTTAGCTAACCGAGTCTCGTTCGCCCGTCTCTGATCTATTCCTCGGCTAATCTGTTGATTATACGCGACCGTCCGGCCATCCGTTATTGGAAACGACGCGTCTCCTCCACTTCCCCCTTGGTTTTCTCTTGCTCCGCTAGATCTCGACGGAGCCTTCTCCTTCACCCCTGAAAGCGAATCCTTCGCTTCGTACTTGCCTATCCGTGATAAACACGTATATAGATATGGTGCACCTTGAACGCGTTATACCTACTGAGAGCTTTTCCACCGGAGAAACGGAGAAAGACGCGGAAGCTTGCCGGGAGACTTGCCTCGGAGTAAAATCTGTTTTCGGTGGAGAACCACCAAGACGTTTAGCCAGAGCTCCCCCGCGACGTTGTAACGCGTCTCCCGGAGTCCTCCGCCCTTTTCCTTTCTCGTTCTCGACGTCAAGGACCAATGAGGCGACAAATTAAATTGCCTCGGGGAGAAAGTGAAAGAGCAGGAAGAGCAGAGCCACCGAGGAGTGTAATCGCTCGAGCGCGTTTGAATTATCGATTGTATATGGGCCTGGGGGGATGAAACACTCCGGATACGACGATTCGACCTCCAGAATTACCTCAACTTCCAGGCGTCGATAAAAAGAATACGGGAGGCAACCGCGAATTCGACACGCCAATAGCTGATGCGATAATCGGAGTTTCTCGAGCTGAAGGCTTTCGTACTTGATTTGTCAAGTGAAGAGCACGGGAAGGCTGTGTGAGAATTTGAAAGCGAGCGATTCGTTTCACCGTTCTTTTCGGATACGCGTACGGGTGTGCGACTCGTCGAGCGAGAAGAAGATTGCTCAATGATTGTCCGATAATGGCGGATTTCAGATAGGCGGAAACCCACTTTTCCATAAACACCGCGAGTCTCCCTACTAATTAGACGAGCCGGGAATACATTTGCGCGAATTTACTACAGTTCTCCTACCTACGAATGGCTGTGTACGGCGATGAACGCATGCCCTCGAGTGAGAGGCACTTTTGTGCAAAAGTATCGTAAGTATGAAACCGAGTCGAGCTACACGACTAATTGCGATGACGGGAAGCGTTGAATCTCGTACGAATCTCGTCGGTTACCCGCGAGCGCGCCCCGCTTATCCGAATCTTTCCTAATCACTGACTCAAATATTTCACAGTCGGCCTGAGAGGAGAATAGGCGAGATAGTCATCGGCTCACCGTGTAACGAGCAGAACAGGATACGATTGCGATACAGAGTGCAGGGACCAGACGCTCCGCGACTGTCAAATCAGACAGGACATGCGATTTAAGGGGTTACCCCCACTTGCGATTTTGAAAAAATCGATTTTTTTTATTGCATTTTTTTGAAGTATAAGTATCCGGGCCCATACAGAAGTATGGGCCCGGAATAGATGACTCGATGTAAGTTTACAAAAAAAAATATTTTCTTCGTGTAAACTGAAATTGAAACTTTAAACGCGTTTTTCTCAAAATGGCATTTCTGAAGTCGGTGACCAAGATTACTCGAACACTAATGAACCGATTTTCTTGAAATTTTGCAGGCTTATTTAATACATAAAAATGTAGTCTTTAATCGTTCGATTTTTTTTTCGAAAAAAAATGGCCGTTTTATAGCCAAAAAACGGCCGTTTTTTTTCGTTAAAATCGAACCATTAACTTTGACTGTCCGCCATTTTGTGAAAAATGAATATTTTTTAAAATCCTTCGATCAAAGACTAGTTTATACTTATATTTGACTAAATCCATCCGCATTTTTTTTTCAGATGATCCACTTCGCCGCAATGTTGGTCACCGCAAACCGTGTATATAAAAACATTATTTCATTGACGGCCATTTGCCACTAAACAATGTAATATTTTTCAATAAAAAAATTACTGAAAGTTCTTCAAGATGTGTTCTTTAAGATGGTATATTGATCGATTAAAAATTTTTTGTAGTTTTCTTTAAAAAATTCATGAAAAAGGCCTTTTTTGCGCGACAAGTGGGGGTAACGCCTTAACGGGTTACACTTGGTTCACGGCCGGAAAAAGAAGTGTTTCCGTGCATTTTTTGGGAAATGGCTGCGGGTTTTTAACTGTTTTTTTTTTATAGTGAAGAGGATCATTTCGAGTATCTTTGACAATTTTTTTATTGGGAAATATTTACAAACGACGGAGATACAGTATATTGCACAGACCGCTGTGCAAAAAAGGTCCTTCGCGGTGACCACTCCTGCTCGGGAACGAATCATCTTAAAAAAAAACAAAATGAATTTAGTTTTTGTACCGTATTATCTAGTCTTTAAGGTTGGTGTCTAGTCTAGAGAGCGAAAAACAAGCTTATTTTCGAAAACATTTTTCTCAGCTTCTTTATTAGATATAACAATAAAACTTTTCCGAGGATCTAATGTTATCCTTATAGAATAGAAAACAAAATTGTTTGCTTCGTCCAGCGTTTTTTGTTCAATTTTCAGAGGGCACCAAAGTCGAGTCCTCAAAAAAATGTGTTCCCATGGCGGACAAACAATCTCCGGATTGGCACGGCGGAAACAAAAATAGGAAACGACATTTTAAAGAGGAAGGTTTGCCACGTGATAATTCACCAACGTTTGCCAAAAATCGATCATAGAAAAAAAAATTGCGGCTATTTGAAAAACATTGTAAGGAAATTGACTTATTTTTGCACCGTTTGCGTCCTGTAAATTTTTATATTATAATTTTTTTCGTACAAAGTTTAATCAAAATCGATCGAGCGGTTGTGGAGATTGTTTGTCCACCAGTTGAAAAAAGTGATTTCCTGAAAAACGAGTTTAAAGTGTTTTTTTCCGATTTAGTTGCGAATATTTTTTGAATAATCGAGTTTTAATACTTACAATGGCTCAATCAGCTATCCCTGGACCATATAGAAGTACTCCAGAGTCGCCGATCGAAAGTGATCGTCGAAATTTCGGTGAAAAAAAACACTCTATTTTCCTTGATATAAAAAAAGTATGCATTGTAAAAAAAGATCCTTCGATTAAGAACTGCCTTTTGATGTACAAAAAATGTCTGTGAAATTTGAAGCACATCGGCTTAGTTGTTTTTGACATATTTTCGTCACCGATTCTGAAAAAGTAATTCCGAGAAAAACGCGTTTAAAGTTTTTACCTGTAACGGTAAAGCGGTAAGCGGACCTACCTGTAAACTCTCATAACTGCCCCAATTTTCAACAGACCGGCTTGAAATTTCCAGCGAATATTTTTGCAACGTTGTATCATGACAATCCATCGAAACCGAAAAATCGATTTTTTTAAATTCCGACTAGGTGTAACCCCTTAAAAACAAGATTTTTCTCCTCCAAGTCTATCTATTCACGGTTGAAATATTTCTCACGGTCGACATACTTTTCGAACATTGGCAGTTCGACGAAAAACGTTTTCGTTTCTCACGTTCGGATTTGTTCTCAGTCCATAGTTTCGGATATTCGAATATTCAACGAGTTGCATGGAATAGTCGAAAGCGCCTCATTTTTTTCACGAATGTTTCTTCACGAACGGAAAATTGGGTAAATATATACAAGTGGGGTTCCAGCCTTAAGGCGTTACCCCCACTTGTTGCGCAAAAAAGGCCTTTTCCATGAATTTTTTGAAAGAAAACTACAAAACTTTTTTAATCGATCAATATACCATCTTAAAGAACACATCTTGAAGAACTTTCAGTAATTTTTTTATTGAAAAATATTACATTGTTTAGTGGCAAATGGCCGTCAATGAAATAATGTTTTTATATACACGGTTTGCGGTGACCAACATTGCGGCGAAGTGGATCATCTGAAAAAAAAATGCGGATGGATTTAGTCAAATATAAGTATAAACTAGTCTTTAATCGAAGGATTTTAAAAAATATTCATTTTTCATAAAATGGCGGAGAGTCAAAGTTAATGGTTCGATTTTAACGAAAAAAAAAACGGCCGTTTCTGGCTATAAAACGGCCATTTTTTTCGAAAAAAAATCGAACGATTAAAGAATACATTTTTATGTACTAAATAAGCCTGCAAAATTTCAAGAAGATCGGTTTATTAGTGTTCGAGTAATCTTGGTCACCGACTTCAGAAATGCCATTTTGAGAAAAACGCGTTTAAAGTTTCAATTTCAGTTTACACGAAGAAAATATTTTTTTTTTAAACTTAAATAGAGTCATCTATTCCGGGCATAAAAAAAAACTGCACTTCAAATAGCACTTCAAAAAATGCAATAAAAAAAATCGATTTTTTCAAAATCGCAAGTGGGGGTAACCCCTTAAGCGGCTTCAAATTTTTTCTCACGTGTTCGGGGCTATTTTGCAGTATGAAAATATGTTTTTTATTATGGGGGAGGGGTATTTTATTTTAAAAGAAAATATTCGATTTTTGAAATACGTTTTCTGTATGCTTACTCTAATTTGACTTGTACCAAAACAAACCCAAACAAACCCACACCCATGTCATTTGACCCACTTGACGTCACTAAACCCGTTTCCTCCATACCTTTGAAAAGGTAAAAAAAGCGTTTGGGGGTTGAAATTGTCTTTCCCCGACTTAAATATTATGAACAAAGTGCTCCGAAATACATCGACTCGGTACAAAATTTCTAAACCCCTTTTCTAGCTGGAACTTGCAAACATTTACCGAAAATTGTTTTGAATTCTGCTTGCACGATGCTCCGCGATGTATTTCCCAATATTCCTGTCACGAAATGAGAATTCGCACACGAGTCACTCGAATATCCAGGACGGCATCGTACGCAATATTTATCGGAAGCACGATACTCACGTTACATATGGATATACATGTTGTTTTTATTGGTATCTACGAAAGGCGAACGTCAAATCGGGGCCGCGCTACGCGTACCCGTATAGAAGCCGAACTATCCATATTCATGAAGTTTGCGGGCAATAAGCCGAGCAACTAAACCACTCGTTAGTTATACCGAGTGATAATTTATTTATCTTTCTGGAACACTGCAGTCCTGAGAGTCCGTTCGAGCAATCCGTTCGAATCGTTAATGGCCGACAACGCGGCTCGAACACGATCTCCACCCCCCCCCCCCCCCCCCCCCCGGCTGACTTCCTTATTCTTCCTTCGCCGCCGTCATTGTTATAATTCAACCGCGTGTTCATCGTCTAATTATGGAAGAAACGAATAAGGAGAATAAAAAGGAAATAACTATCCAGCAGTGGAAGAGCACAATGATTCTCCGGCCGATTCCCGAACGAGTTCGGCCATAAACACATAGCGAAACCATTAGCGGTGTTTCTTCACGCATCCTCGTGCACGCATTTTCCAGTTCGAAGAATCGAACGTCTGCTGCTGAGGCGCGCGCAATGATGATGATGATGATGCCGATGCCCCCTCGATGAGAAACTTTCCCTCGGACGCGGCTTCCATGAAGCCTCCGTAATACTTCAGCGTATTATACACCGTCTAGGCGGTAAGTCTGCTGTATACTTCACGGACAGCTGAATTAATTGAGGTAGTAAACAATTGAATTAATAGGGTGTAGGAATCAGATATGTAGGATTCGCCGTTCAAGGTATCGTAATTGAGAAGAATTATACGTTTAACCTCAATCACGGTGCTGTCGGAAGTGCCTCCGGCTTGCTACGAATTACATATACGCGATGAATTTCCGATCGGAGAAGGATGCGCGAAGGAAAATGGATAAATAGTAGAATTGACACGCTGGTCGCGAGACCCTTGATCAACGTGGCCATAGCTCTGATCGATGTTTCCATCAGCAACTGTGATGACACGGGCGGAATTGCCATGTTACAAATTCACACAGATCATTATTCCAATTGGTGGTTACAATTGCTATCAACTCCTCCAATCGTCATGATCCAGTGAGACCAACTGGCAACTTGCAGATTGGAATATCTGATGCTTTGCAACATGGCGACAGTTCCGACCAATGACCTCCATCAAACGCCAACCGTGAAGAGTCAGGTGACCAAATTCCCAAGTCCCAGATGGATCTGATATTTTGCAACCATGGCGCGGTTCCGATCAATGGCTGCCAGGGATGCAAATAATGCATTACTTTTCGTAATGCATTAGCGTTTTCATTACTCTTTACTTTACATTTTGGAATGAAAAAAAATATTTCGTTACACATTGAATTACATTCAGTGATGCAAAAAAATTCTATTACTCATTACACTACATTTTGTAATACAAACAATTGCCATTACTCATTACATTGAATTTTGTAATGTAAACAATTTTCATTAATCGTTACATTGGAATTTGCAATGTAAAAAATGTCCATTCCTCATTACATTACATTTTGTAATGTGAGATATTTTCATTACCCATTACGATGTAATGGGTAATGGATTTTTTTTACATCACAAAGTCCAATGTAATGAGTAATAGAAATATTTTACATTACAAAATGTAATGTAATGAGCAATGGATTTTTTCACATTACTAATGCAATGCAATGTAAAAAATATCCACTCTCATTACAATGTAATGAGGATTATTATTCGTTTCCCATTAAGGGCTAAGGTTTTTGCAGTGGGTGGATCTGACCCGATGGGAAACGAATAATAATCCATATTAGCTTGTAATGAGTAATGGAGATTTTTTACATCACATTAGTAATGTGAACAAATTCCACTACTCACAACCTCATATTATGTAATGTAAAAAAATTCCGTTACTCATTACATTACACTTTGTAATGTAAACATATTGCATTACCCATTACATTGGACTTTATAATGTAAAAAATGTCCATTACCCATTTCAATGTAATGTGTAATGAAATTTGTTGTCATTACGCATTGTATTAGATTTTGCGCTGAAAGTGTTTCACATTACCAAATGTAATGTAATGAGTAGTGGACATTTTTTACATTACAAATTCCAATGTAAAGAGTAATGGAAATTTTTTACAATACAAAATATAACGTAATGACTAATGGACATTCTTTACATCACAAAATCCAATGTAATGAGTAATAGAAATATTTTACATTGCAAAATGTAATGTAATGAGCAATGGATTTTTTACACATTACTAATGCAATGCAATGTAAAAAATCTCCACTCTCATTACAATGTAATGAGGATTATTATTCGTTTCCCATTAAGGGCTAAGGTTTTTGCAGTGGGTCGATCTGACCCGATGGGAAACGAATAATAATCCTTATTACCTTGTAATTAGTAATGGAGATTTCTTACATTACACTAGTAATGTGAACAAATTCCACTACTCACAACCTCGTATTATGTAATGTAAAAAAATTCCATTACTCTTCACATTACACTTTGTAATGTAAAAAATGTCCATTACCCATTTCAATGTAATGTGTAATGAAATTTTTTGTCATTACACATTGTATTAGATTTTGCGCTGAAAATGTTTCACATTACCAAATGTAATGTAATGAGTAGTGGACATTTTTTACATTACCAATTCCAATGTAAAGAGTAATGGAAATTTTTTACAATACAAAATATAACGTAATGACTAATGGACATTCTTTACATCACAAAATCCAATGTAATGAGTAGCGGAAATTGTTTACATTACAAAATACAATGTAATGAGTAATGGAATTTTTTTACATTGTTGAATGTAATGTAATGGGTAGTGAAATATTTTTTTCATTGCCGATTAAAAAAGTAACGAATAATGAATTACTTTTTCATTACAAATCTCGCAACCCTGATGGCTACCATCAATTGCAAATCCTGCCGATTCAGGAAGACCAACTGCCAGGCTGCAGATTCGCACGGACCACAAGTCCTGCCAATAACTGCACATCGGATCAACTCGCCCAAATCTCACGATCCAATCAGACCAATTGCCGTACCACCCAAGGCAATGGGATTTCAAGCACCTCGCGCCTACACTTTTCGCCTTCGCTTCTACCCATAAAACTGCGGCTTTCTTCTGGCACTGTACCGAAGAAATCCCGAGATGCAACCGCCCCGTGTGCAATCTAACGATCAGCAAGATAGAACGAGGCTAACGAATAGAGAAACAGAGACGGTGAAGAAGAGTAAAAAAAACGATTGTGCGCTACGAAATCGTAAGACAATGCCTAGACGTAGGAGCGTGAGAAGATGCCTCCTAGTTCTTGCGCGAAACGGAATTCTCAACTGTTAAGTACAATTCGTGTTTGGAATCGAGGGTGAAATCGATCTTAATTAATCATCGGGTTAACCGGAGTCTCGCGGGCCTTGCGTCATTCCCGGCTTGGTAAAACTGATTTTGTGTCCTGCGTGTGTGTCTCTATACATGTATGTGCTCGGATAAGCGACGAGCAGCGCGTGATATTCCGTGCGTCCGACCGCGCGAATTCTGATTAATCAGCAATTAGCATACAATGCGCGGTGAGCGAGTAACGACGCGACTAGGTGTCTGCGTGTATGTGTGTGTACATACACACGTTGCATATAGGCGATTTTACGAACGCGCATTGTCGAGAGTTCGTACGCCTCCGCACGAATATCCATTGTGTGCGGGAGCAACGGAAATCTGGAGGCAGAGCTTTGCCGGGTTTATCATGGCGGTAGGAACTTGTAAGAGAGAAGGCTATAACGAAAGCATCAAGCAGGAACGGAACACCCATCACTCGTTCTCCTCTTTCATTCGCCCGTTGGTATCAATCGCCACGATCAACATCAGAGTCCTCGGGGTGCGCGCAGAACGGCTTGACTTCGTGATGGCGATCCACTCCCAGCGATCATCCGCTCTCACCTTTACGTACCTCTCCCTACCTCTATCATCCATCCTTATCGTCTGAAGCCGCCTATACCATCCTCGCTGCCTCCTTTTCCGCCTCCCGCAACCCACTCTCTCGCCCTCTCTCTCTCTCGCGCCACCTCCCCCGTAGCCAACCGTCCGGCCGTTTGACTTAATCAGTAATCGCTAATTGCCCGGCTGACGCACCGCAACTAACGGACGCAAGGAAACGTATGCAAATCGCGGGAGGCCTGTATTATCTAGTCCGGACAATTAGAGGAGAGTAGTCTTTACCCTCTCTCTCTCTCTCTCTCTCTCTCTCTCTCTCTCTCTCTCTCTCTCTCTCTCTCTCCCTCTCTCTCTCTCCCTCTCTCTCTCTCTCAGCTCCCGCTTCTCTCTCGCTCTGTCGTTCGCCGGAGTACCATCGTATATAATGCCACTTCCGGCTTCGCATTAGGATACCCTATGCATTTTTCTTCCACTCCCCGCAGGTGAACACCAATACGATCCCCCTTGGAAAACTTTCGTAAGAGGTTTTTTCGTCTGTTCGAGTAATTGTGAGATCGTGGGAGTGAAAAGTAAAATATAATTGCCGCGTTCATTAAGTGGTTGGAATTGGAAGATTTCTCTGTATGTCCATCTCTCTCTCTCTCTCTCTCTCTCTCTCTCTCTCTCTCTCTCTCTCTCTCTCTCTCTCTCTCTCTCTCTCTCTCTCTCTCTCTCTCTCTCTCTCTCTCTCTCTCTCTCTCTCTCTCTCTCTCTCTCTCTCTCGCTCTTGTCTCTTTTTCTTTTCTTTATTATCTTTCTTACTTTTGTATCTTATTTTTTGTTTTATTTGATTTCACTACGTATTATTTTTATTATTTTGATGTAGTTTGCATT